>APFE030262359.1:14318-45420 GCA_000404065.3 Pinus taeda
ACTTACCATACTTACCCTCGATATGATCATGCATCTGACGGAGTTTGCATACAGTCCTGAGCGTTTGCCATCACTTAGTCTCTTAGTCCTTCTCCTCAACTCCTTAGGAGTTATCTCGACATGTCACCCTTTCCTGTAGTCACTGAGAGATATATCAGCATAGTTTCAGAGGGCAGATACTGATGCTGAGATGAGGCCCTTTGAGGCTTATCTATGTAGTTTTTGAATGCAAGACAGACAGGGCAGCTTGGACAACACTACATAGTTTTGAGGCACAGGAAATTGCTCCGGGATGGGGGTCCTAGGAGGACACCTCTATGCAATTTTTTAGTGGAATGCAACCTAGGTAGCTGGGAGGAAATACTACGCATTTTCTAGATACAAGACACTATTGCAGGATGGGTTTCGAGAGGACACATCTACACAGTTTCAGGTTGCAAGGTTGACTGAGCAGTTGAGGGAAAATACTGCATAGTTTCTGATGATAGTGGGTTCTGCATGGGGAAAGCACACTGGAGGAATCCACTATGTAGTTTTGGATGTCAAGGGATATTGGGGTCTTTGTGCACTGCGGTGTTTCAACAGGCAAGGGAGGAAGCTTGATGGTTGCAAAAGCAAAGTGCACAGTTTCGGGAGGTTGGATGGGACTATGTTTCAAGAGGTTGGATGGGAGGTTGGAAATTAACTAAGTGTGAGATTAGTGAAACATATGTAAACAGTGATAGGACTCAAATGTGATCACACACGAACACTTAGTGACACAACATAGACCATCCAGAATGCATGATACATACTTTGCTTGATGCAACAACCTTCATGAAAAGAGTGTGTGAAATGATGGAAAACATGTCTATGTGATGATAACAACTCATATGCACACAATTCCCTTGAAGAAAAACAACATTCCCTTTGCATGCCAAACAACAACCCATATGCCCAAAGATTACACATGTTGCATAAATATGAGAACGTGAACAACTGTTAAGATCAAGGAGGGGAAGATTGAGATCATGAGCTTACTAACAAGTGACCAAGGATGATCGATCACAGGATCCAAGGTAGGCTCTGAAATTTTCATGCAAATCAAAATTTTGGAGGGTGGTTGTAGCTCCTACAACACCTTCCTAGCTATGGATGGATCCTCCAACCCCAAATCATCTTTAGTAGTAAGGGTGGAGGAATCCCACTTTTGGAGGCCCTCAATAGGATGTAATGGAACTACCCATGCAAACTTTTACATCTCCACAAATACATTCATCTAAATCGGCCCCTGCTCAACCACAACTACATATAAAACCCATTTCTAACCCTGATAATTGAAAGGTAGCCTAATCAGCCCAAGATTTTGGGATTGCAACTTATTCAACTTACCGAACTTACTCCATCTCTTCCCTTGACTTCCATGATATTCATTTAAGATCCTCTTATACATATTGAATATATCAATTTGGAAATTCTTAATGAAGAACTAAAATCATTTCAATCTCCAGATACCTCAAAAATATACCAAGTCCCCTAGGATCCATAGCTTCCTCCTTACCTAGAAATAATAGACCTAAATAAACCAACTATCCAACCTAAATTTGATATTCTAGGTGAACTTAAAAATGTGTAGGTTCAAGTACCTATATGGGAATAAATCAAGGATGTATCTATTTACTTGAAAGCAGTGATTTATTTGTGTCTAATAAAACATAGCAGAAAAAGAAAGGATCCTCAGATTGTTCATGTAATGGAAAATCTATTAGACCTTATGATAGGGGGATTTCTCATGGCCAAATATTCAGACCTTAGGATCTTGGTAGTTAATTTACAAATCAACCATACACTTATCCCAAACACATTGCTTAATTAGGGATATCATCAATTTTATGACTCACAAATCTATGGAATCCCTATGAATTTATGGTCTTAGGCAAACCCCCATAGTGCTACAAATGATCGATAGATCTCAAACTAGAAGAAATATTGGAAAATGTAGTGGTGTCAGTAGATTCATGGGAATATCTTACTTACTTGATTACCCTACAATCCAACTCTTCAATCGGAGTTTATCCTTTAATATTGCAAAGGCCATGCCTAGCTACCACATATGCTTACATCAGTTGTAGGTATGGTATAATGGCCATTTCCCACATGATCTTGAAAAAAAAACTACCCTATATCCTCCTTCCAAGCCTAGTATAGATCTTGAAATGCCATTTTGGGATAAAGGAGAAGAGAATAATGAGGAGAAAGTTTCCCATAAATTCCTCAATATTCACAAGTATCTAGAAAAATAATATGAAATGAAGGATGAATAAATTGGTGACTTTGTAGTTTTATCCTCCTCTTCACTTGAAACACATAATATCAGTCACATTATGGACCTCAAAGTCTAGGCTTCTATTTTCATATTGAATAAATCAACAGTAGAACATGAACCCTCTTTTGTTGAATAGATGGGACCAACTCTAAAAACTATAGAAATTAGCCCTACAAATACCTCAAAAATCAATTAAGGGTTAACCAAACTATAAAATATATTATTGATCCAAGGGCTATGAAAACATAGCAATTCTTTTGTCTGGGAATACATTGACATTAAGGGAATCCATCCTAACCTATGTACTCATCACATTTATATCAAGGAAGGATCCAATCCATTTGTAAACCCACACCATGGATGCATCAAACACTACCATTGGACTTGTCCTAGGACAACATGAAGGAATGTTCCATATGCAATTTACTTTATTAGAAAAAATATATCACCCATGGAACTAAATTATACTATGACAAAAAAATATTTTCTTGTGGTAATACATGAAATTAACATTAGCATTATATGGCAGGTTATTCAGTAAATTTTCACATTAATCATGCTTCCATAAGATACTTCGTAAATAAACCAATCACAGATTATAGAGTAACTAGATGGCTATTATTATTAAAATAATTTGACATTACCATCCTAAATAAATTGATGAAGGATAACATAGTGGTTGATTTTATTTCAATATTAACATCAAATGAGAACGAGCCTCCTGTAGAAGATTTTTCCCTGAAGAGAGTCCTTTTACAATGTCTACAAACTCTCCTTGTTTTTCAAATATTGTTATTTACTTAGTTGTATGAAAACTTCCACGTCAATTGTCCCCAAAAGAGCGATAGAAGATCAGTAGGAAAAGTTGGATATTCTCATGGATTGAAAATTATCTCTTCTACAAAGCACCATACCTTATCATATGGAGATGTGTACCAGACAAGGAGATCTATGGTATATTAAAGGATTTCCATTATGGTCCATGTAGGGGGGGGACTTTGTAGATAAGAGGATTGGGTACAAGGTACATCATTAGGGGTACTATTGGCCCACTATATTCAAATATGTCATGAAATATGTGAAGATATGTGATAGTTGTTAGTGCATGTGAATATTAGTGCAATCAAACGAGATAGCACTACATTTGTAGTTGGTAATATATCCCTTTGAAAAATAGGCCCTTGATTTTGTTTGACCAAATGATTCTCCTTCCCATAATAAATCCTAAATCCTAGTATGTATAGATTGTTGTAACTTTTTCTATCACCTGTCGCACAAGTGCTTCAGGAGATATAGAAGCCTCATAGAGACAAAGTCTGGGTTGATTGTAGACCAGTGCCTAGGACATCTTAAGAGAGGAGTGATTTTGAATATTATCAGTAGGGCTTTATGTTTCAATCCAATTGTCATGTAGTTTGAAAAATATAATGAAGGGGGATTTGGTTTAATATTCCTTCATCAAGGTGAACTAAAGAAAATACATGGATCTAAATACTCAGGGGGTGAATCAGGCTAATCTCAAAGAGAAATGTCTGGTTCTGGTGGCTAACATACAACAATATACAGCTTTAATATTTGTGTTCTAGTAAAATGAAGAGGAGGAAAGAGAGGAGGGAATTTGATTCATAGGGCTGGAAACAAGACAGAATCCTAAGCAACAATGTTCCGATAGAGGTATGGAAGACTGAAGAGGTGGGATGGAAGAAAAGTGGAGTGTTAATTAAGGTCCCAAGATCTATACATCATGAATACATTTGTCACTAATTAAATATGTGCTCATACAGGTATTGTAGGTTATCGAATAACACAAGTAACTCTCTAATTACCACAGGTACTATTACTACTTAGTAGAAAATAAAAAACCAAAACCAGAGTGAAACCAATAGCTTCATTACATTATTTCAGAGGGAGAAAAACATACATGAAGTGATAAACAAAGGGGAAACATACTGCACATTTCTCTGATTGGAATCACCAAATATTTTCCTTAATCCTTCAAAATAAGTCCAAATCACTAGTCCATTTACATTCATTAATGTATCTCTTAAGTCCCTAATGAATAGGAAAATAGAACCAAAGTGGAACCACAGAATTTTAACCACTCAGGTGCAAAATTATGGAACCTTTATTAAGTTTATCTTCCCTATTTTTAGAATGAGAGGGAGATATTTGTAAAACAGTTACAAAAATATCTCCGCCTGAGCTCCAGTTATCTCGGCGTGCGATGGCTACTCCCCAAAATTGTTACATTCGGATTTGATTCCGTTCCTGAAAACACAAAAATTATAGAATAAAAGGAAATAAGGCAACATGATGATGGACAAAGAAAATATCTCCCTTACATCCCTGTGATAGCCTCTAATCAAGCCACAACTCTACATTGATGTGCCTCCCTTGTTGTTCAGTCAATTCTTGTCGCTTTCATCTTCAACCTCTTGAATTCCCACTTTCTAGAGTTGGGAGTGATTGATTGTGGTTTCCTTAGTGATGTCGTGGAATCACAGATGTCGAATCAACCATCATATAACTCCTTGCCTTTCACTATAGGAGTGATATATTCCTCGTAATATAGTCATATTGTTATATCAGAGTTTTTTCTTCATCGAGACTTTTACTCTAAAAGGTGTTGCAAAACAATGATATATGATGCTCCTTGGCCCCCTTTTGTTTAGCCGCTTTTAGCATTTTCCTCCATAGGATCGAGGGATGTGACCTGGGGCTTAGCCTTAAGGCACTAGGGTCTTTTGTTCCTGTCTAAGGGTTTTTTTCATTATAAAGTGCTTTGTACCCCTTTCCTTTGAGTTTCTCTAGCGATCATGCACTAGCCCAACATATTAAAGCCCCTCTCATCAGTGGTTTCCAATTCGGGTTATTACTCTGGAGTAACGATATTTCAATTTCTTCAATCATCGAGAGCCTTTTGTGCTTTGCACCAGCCCCCTACCCTTGGTCCTTTGACTCTTTTCTTGATTGTGTGCTAGCCCTTATATCAAAGCCCCCTTAGCAGCATTTTTCAAGTGTGCACTACTTTAAATTGTCAGCATCCATCAACCTCTAATTTTCAATCTCCTATGTGACATCATCCTTGACACATGGTGCTTCCTGAGTGGTGACACGTGTCACCCGATAAGCCCCCATAGGCCCCCTCAAAATGCCAAAATAGATTTCCACGTTTCCTTTCGTAATACCACGTCATGTTGATTTCATATGCCACATCTCCTTATCGGAGCCAATCTTGTGCTACCATGCATCATTATCGGAACCAATCTTGTGCCGCCACATGTAGCTTATCGAGACCAACCAGATGCTTCCACGCATCCTCCAGGAGGAGAGAGAAAAGTGCCCATCCACCCTTGGTTTTGCAAGGAAATCCTTTGTAAACTTATTTTTGAGTTTCTTGGAGACTTTACACTATATTAGAACTTTATGTGATATCGCAACTTTCAAAGGTTTTCACCTGCTCAGAAGTTTTGATTGACAATTGTCGATCTTCCAATATGCTTGATGTTTTGACTACTGACAGTCGATCTCCTTCGAGCTCTGATGTGTGATCACCGATATGCCTGACTGCTCTAGTGTGTGATCGTTAATATGTGATCCCCAATGTGCTAGGACTTCCGATTATGCGATCATTGATATTCTATGCCTCATGATGTGTGGTCACCGATATGCAATGCCTAGACCTCCGATATGCAATCTCCGATATCGTACCTCTAATATTCCTTCTTTCCTTGAGGCATTTATCCTTGAACTTCATAAAACCATAAATTCTGATCCAGGAGTCCATTTTTAAACTTCTACATACCATTGGAAATCTTGTTCAGAGAAATTTCCAATGGAGAGGATCTAATATAGACTTTCAATCTTTCTCTGGCTTAGAAGATGGATGGCAACGTCTCCTCTCTTTTACACTTTAGACAGTTGTAAACACATTTTGTAGTAGGTGACGACATTGGCTCCAAATGGGGACAATGCCATGTTGGCAAGGTTCTAAGAACCTACAGACCAGTAGCCTTCACCATTGGTTATGAAGTCAAAAATATAATGAACCTAAATACCCAAAAAGTATCCATGGAACTTTATTTACAGGGAGTCCTTTCCTTATCAAACTGAAATGCAAAAATATAAATTCTAACAACTGGAAACTAAATGCTCAACTAGTGAGCTTATTTATGTACAACTGTCTACTTAGGTACAAGGCTCAATTCACCTAAGTGAATTAGACCTTCAAATGATACCAGCTCAACATCAGGGTAATGGACCTTATGCGATCGTTCTCTAGAAATTCAACAATTAAACAGGCATGTACCATATAAAATATTTGGACAAACATTTTGATGTGTGCCCCCAACTTGGTAGTTGATGCTCGGCTCTTTTAATATCCTCCATGAACCTTCTAATTGGGCTATGTTCTTGAAAATCAGTGGCTAAAATAAGTGTGCACCCCATAATAACTCATACCATAGTTTTGACACATACCTTGTAATTGATGTATATTGTTGCAGACCAAAGAAAGATACCATATAATTAGTCATTGGATCATGAAACTGATGATAAAAACTTATAGATGTCTCCCTTTCTTGAACAATTTCTAGGAAGGAATATTTCTGCAATAGGCAGCCACAAAAAATGTTTGGCTCTTCGACTTTGGGCTCCTCTTGAAGAATTTGTTGTTGGAAGCCTTCTCCCCATTTGTTGGCAAGAAACTCCCTTTGTACATATGAAAAAATCACATCCTCCTCTAAATCGTATGTATCATAGATCGTAGAAGGTTCTTGAACTTGTTCTTTAGGTGAAGAATGTGAATTGTAAACTAGAGCCTCTTTATTAACCTCCTATGGGCCTCCTCTTTTTGTTCATCTTCCCATGACTAGGACTGTTGTATTCCTGCATCGCTTGACTCTCCATCAAAGTTATACACATCATAATAAGAAGAATCATCAAATTTAGTAGAATAATATATTTTAGGGCTTGTTTCCAGCTTGATGATATATCCTTCCTCTCTTTATTGATCAGTAGGTGATGCTTCTTGATGCCAGTATATGTCTTCTTAGAGTGGAGCCCCACAAAAATACACAGTGAGATCATTAACCTCAGAAATATTTTCAACCTTGAAATATGCACAACATTATTCAATCAGAGCATCGCTTGGATATAATCTTTTGCAATAATGATTGAATGTTATTTGAAAGCTCTTTAAGGAAGATATGTTTCCACGAGGTATTGTTCTGTAGGAAACTCTAAAATCGTCTTCTAAATAATACATGAACAAATTCATTTTTGCATCTTCAAAAAAAATACCATGTTGTTCCATGCATTCATGTAAATCCTTGAGGTGTTGGTCTAGCCTTCTATCTGTGTTTCCACTGAATATAGGCAAATAGATATTCCATTCATGAAATGGAGGGACGTGATTGGGCTAACCAGCAATAGAAGAAAAATCCATTGTGGAAAATCTGTTGGACAAGAATGCAGGAAGGGCCATTTTGAAAACCCCTTTAGGTGAGTGATCTCAGGTTCAAAGGTAGGAAATTTTTGGTTGTTTTAGCATGAAAGCGAGTATGAGGCTAATTGAAAGCCAAGATGATCAAATAAATATATAGACAATGGAGTCGCCATGGTGTTTAAAATAAGATAGAAATAGTGGAGTCGTCAAGGTGAGATATCTTCAATCCAAACTTCCCTTTCTCACCTGACAAAGGGAATGTAAAAATTTATTGTACCCAGGGAAAAATATTATAATCCGTACCCCGGTAACAGCACCAAAGACGTTGTAGCTTTTTTTTCACCTGTCACACAAGTGCTTCAGGAGATATAGAAGCCTCCTAGAGATAGCCTCAGAGGTTGATTGTAGACCAGTGCCTAGGACATCTTAAGAGAGGATTGTTTTTGAATATTATCAGTAGGGATTTCTGATGCACTCCAATTATCACGTCGTTTGAAAAAGATAATGAAGGGGGGCTTGGTTAAATAGTCCATCATCAGGGTGAATTCAAGCAAATGCATGGATCTAAATAATCAAGGGGTGAATAGGGCTAATATCAAAGAGAAATGTCTGGTTCTGGTGGCCAACACGCAACAATAGACACCTTTAATATTGGCGTTGTAGTAAAATGCAGAGGAGGAAAGAGAGGAGGGAATTTGATGCATAGGGATGGAAACAATACAGAATCGTAAGAAACAATGTTCTAGTAGAAGTATGGAATACTGAAGAGGTGGAATGGCAAAAATAGTGGAGCACTAATTAAGGTCCCAAGGTCTATACATCATGAATACATTTTTCACTAATTAGCATATGTAAATTTGTGCTCATACAGGTATTGTATGTGATAAAATAACACAAGTAACTATGTAATTACCATAAGTATTGTTACTACTTAGCAACAAATATATAACCGTGAATCAGAGCAAAACCGGCAGCTTCATTAAACTATTTCAGAGGGAGAAAAACATACATGAAGTGATAAACAAAGGGGAAACATACTACACATTGCTCTAATTGGAATCACCAAATGCTTTCATTAATCCTTCAAAATAAGTCCAAATTTCCAGTCCATTTACATTCAACAATGTATCACTTAAGTCCCTCATGAACAGGCAAATAGAACCAAAGTGGAACCATAGAATTTTGACCACTCAGGTGCAGAATTTTGGAGCCTTTATTAAGTTTTTCCACCCTCTTTTTATAAGTAGAGGGAGAGCTTTGTAAAATAGTTACGAAAATATCTTCCCCTGAGCTCTAGCTGTCTAATAGATAAGTTGTCTTGGTGTGTGATGGCTTCTGCCCAAAATCATTACGTTCGGATTTGATTTTGTTCTTAAAAATGTACAAATTACAGAATAACAGGAAATAAGGAAACAGAATGATGAATGAAGAAAATGTATCCCTACCATCCCTGTGATGGCCTCTGATCAGACCATGTCTTTGCATTGATTTGCCTCCCTTGTTGTTCGACTAGTTCCCGTCGCTTTTGTCTTTATCCGCTTGAATTCCTACTTTCTAGAACCAGGAGCAATTGATTGTGGTTTCCTTGGTGATGTCATGGAATCACAATTGTCAACTCATCCATAACATAACTCCCTGCCTTTCACTATAGGAGTGATATATTCCCCATAATATAGCCATATTGTTATATCAAATTTTTTTCTTCATCGGGACTTTTACTATAAAAGTCATTACAAAACGGCGAGATTTATTGCTCCTTGGCCACGTTTTGTTTAGCCCCTTTCAATATTTTCCTCCATAGGACCGAGGGTTGTGACCTAGGGCTTATCCTTAAGGACCTAGGTCCTTTTGTTCCTATTCAAGGGTCATTTTTCCTTTCTAAATTTCTTTTCGCACCTTTCCTTTGGATTTCTCTAGTGATCATGCGCTAGCCCAATATATCAAAGCCACTCTCATCGGTAATTTTCAATTGGTATTTTTACTCTGGAGTCGGAATATTCCAATTTCTTTGATCGTCGATAACCCTCTGCTTTTCCCTAGTCACGCGCCCTTGGTTCCTTGACTCTTCTCGTGACTATGTGCCAGCCCTTATATTGGAGCCCCCTTATCGACATTTTTCAAGTGTACATTACTTTAAAGTGTTGACATCCATCAACCTCTGATTTGCGATCTCTGATGTGACATCATCCTTGCCACGTGGCACTTCTTGAATGGTGACATGTGTCACCTGGATATGACCCCATACGTCTCCTCAAAATTCCAAAACAAACTACCACTTGTCCTTCTGTACCACCATGTCATGGTGACGTCATCAGCCACGAGTCCTTATTAGAGCCAATCATGTGCCACCATGCGTCATTATTGGAGTCAATCTTGTATCACCACATGTAGCTTATCGGGACCAACCAGATGTTGCCACACATCCTACTAGAGGACAGAGAAAAGGGCCTGTCTGCCCTTGGTTTTGTAGAGAAATCCTTTGTAAACTTATTTTTGAGTTTCCCAACACTTTTACACTATATCAAAACTTTATGTGATATCGCAATTTTCAAAGGTCATCACTTGCTCAAAAGTTTCAATTGTCGATTTCCAATCTTCCGATATGCTTGATTTTCTGATTACCAATCGTCGATCTCATCTGAGATATGATGTGAGATCATCGATATGCCCGATTACTCTGGTGTTCTATCGTTGATGTGCGAGGACCTCTGATTATGTGATCATCAATATTCTATGCCTAATGATGTGCGATCTTTGATATGTAGTGACTGAACCTCCGATATGCGATATCCAATATCAGACCTTCGATATTCCTTATTTCCTTCAAGATTTAATCCTTGAACTTCAGAAGACCATAACTTCTATTCTAGGAGTCCATTTTTGGACTTCTACATACCATTGGAAAGCTTGTTCAGAGCACCTTCCAATGGAGGGTATGATTTAGACTCTGATTCTTTATGTGGCTTGGAATATAATTGTAAACTTCGCTTCTCTTTTTCACTTTGGAAATATGAAAAAACATTTTGTTGTAGGTTACAACATAGATTGTGTCACAAAATAGGTGGAATCCAAGGCACTCCCCACTACAACTGAGAAAGTAGTAGTAGAGTTTCTTCATGAAGATATCTTCACTAGTTTTTAGATACCTTAGGAAATAGTTACGAATAGAGGATCTCAATTCAATTCAAGGCTCATTAAAGATATAATCGATACATATAGGATCAAGAATATGGTCAAGACACCATATGGTCCATAAGCTAATTTAAAGGTGGAAGGAACAAAAAATTTTATTGAGGCTATTATCACCAAGACTACCAATTTACACCTCAAGGATTGGGCTGACCATCTCCATAAAGCTCGGTGGACCTACTAAATGACTTGGAGGAATATTAATAGTTATAATGCATATGAATTGGTATATGGGAAGAGATTATTTTTTTCCCATTGACACATAGATCTAGACACCTAGAATGGTAGTACGACTTGGAATAGACTTGTGTGAAGCTCAGAAGCATAGACTCCTCTAAATTAATGAGTCATCCAAATCTTATATTTATGAGATAATGATTTGTATTCATTAAAAATAATGTGAAACTCCAAACTTGATTAAATACATTGAAAGGACTATGAGAAAAAAGAAATAAGAAGAACATAACGAGATTTATAATGCCAATCACTAGTGTGAGCTTCGTCTTTGGGTCCACTTCACATGGAGTGGCCTCTTCAATTACGATGCAAAATGAAAAATTTAAATCAAATTTCTCAATCTCAAAATCTGAATCTTTACTCTGTAGTAAGCCAATAGCCTCCAAAAACCCTATAAATCACTTTCTCCTTTATCCAATCTCCCAAAGGGCTCAAAATGAGAGTTTTTACCACATATATAGTGATAAAATCACAAATATAAGATTAGGGTTCAGTCATTCTATTCACCAAAAAAGGTTTTGGTTCATTGGTAGATGGCTTATTTATCAAGCATTGGGGTGCATCTAACCCCAAGGTCAAACTTGCAATCGTTTCACCATTCCATTATATCGACACAGATAAATTTTATTAACATTTGTCGTCAAGATTATTAGAATATTTGCCTCATGGTGCATTAGTAAACTCATTGTAGTGTGGGTGCGGAGCTTACGAGGTCAAATCCTTGACGCGCCCATATTTAGACATGACACTACAAATAAACTTTAAATTTAATATATTAAACAATAGTTCCAATGCAAAATCATTGGTTTATTGGTGAAGTTGTTGCACTTGTGAGTGAGAGGTCTCAGTTTTGAACCTCCATCCAATAATTTTCCAAATGTTAGGAGCAATTTTTCCCAACCTAGGTAGCCATGTAACACCACTTGATTGGTCCACATGTCACATAGTTAATGACCAAGATATAGTCAGTTGCATGGTCACATGTTGAGCTAGCTACCACGTAGATGCCACGTCACTCTGCCACACCATCACATCTACCATGTGTCCTCTGCTAATGTTTCCATGTCACCATGCCACATTATCATCCTATCACATGTTTTATTTTGTTCTTCCCATATTTTTTTTGTGCAATCTACCACATGTCACCTTATGGGATTTCCACGTTGTTATCACTCAGGTTTTTTCCTTATAAGTTATCAAAGAACGAATAGCCTGAGGTAACCACAAACCAATCTTTTAGACCTAGGTTCTAGCCAACCTAAGTCTAGAGAGGGCTCTCTCTTTATGATTTAACTTTGTTTAAATAATATTTCAGGCTATTTCTCAATGTTCAAGGTTGTTTGTTTTGATTGGGTGGTGGAATTAAGAAGCCAGATGGGCAGAGAAAATATTTAGACCATTGGGCTATGGAGTCAATTAAGTAAAGCTTAGCTAGATTTGATCTATTACTGAGGTAAGAGTCCATGGGGCAGGCTAGCACAATCAGAGAAAATCTACAGGTTTAAATGGATGAAAATCCTAACCAGGGCTAAGGGCAATGATGAATCCTTAACAAGGATTAAGATGAAGAAAGGAAGGGTGGCCAGTAGCAAAGGGAAATGAAGAATCTTTTACTATGAGCCAAAAAGGGGATAAACTACGGTTGTAAGGGGGAAATTAAGAATCCCCAAACCAAGGCAGTTTGGTAGAAAACATAAATAAAGAAAATAGTTAAAACAGAGAGCAATTAAGCTAATTCTGATGATATCATTCCTTGTTTGCTTTTAAGATTGTATAAGAAACACATATGAATATTTCATAACATAAAGAAAATACAATATCTAAGCATGAGAAGGTGATACTTATTTGTTCCAAATGTGCATAAGAATCTAGTGAAATGTCCTCAACTTTATTTCATTTCCAGTAAAACCAGTCCAGTCCTGAGTACAATAGCTCCTTGGCTCAAAAATAATATGTCTATAGAAATGTATTTTAATCCACACCAATTACTTCGATTTGTGAAGTATTTATACAAAATATATCATAACTATATGAGAATTATTCTAGAAAACAAAAGATATCTTCAACACGAAGATAGAGACAAATGGAGAATTGTTGGTTTGATATCCCTTTAATTGTGACTGTGTTGGTTGTTGTTGCTCAGGTTTGGCTCTTGCAATTTGCCTTGTAGTTATGTGCTGGAATCACTTTTATCTTTGACCTACTGATATTCTTTACCTGTGATGTTTCATCTTGTCTTACCTATTTTAACTGGCAATTATCTTTTACCTTCTAGATTTACTGTAGTAACTTATAGTAAATCAGTCAAACTTGTCCACCATTCACTGTCAGGTACCTTTATTCTTATCATCTTCCTGTAAATTTCATCAGCTTTTGTGTACTTAGCAAAACTTGGTTTGCTTGTGAATAAGTGTTTGATTTCATGTTCTATGTAGAACAGATTCTCAAAGTTGTCATAAAGCACTCTTCTAGTGGGCAAATATTTCACCCCTAAAGTAATAGCTTGGCTTGTGGCCAACTTGTTTATTTTATCAATGTAATCTTCTTGGGTCATCAACTTATCATGTATTACCATAGGACTTGGAAGTCATTTTTCTCTTAAGATGCCATAGTTCTGCATGAAGTTGTCAATGTCTGCTTGGATGCTTTGACATATTTTTTCCAGGTTTAGCATTAAGTTCCTTTTAGTGAGGGCCTTTTTGATTTCTATGATTGTTGCAGTTCTATCCTCTATCTCCAATTCATCAAGTTGATATCTATTGTTGTTGTTCAAAAAGCTGATCAACTGATTGGCTTCTTCTATTTTATTTCCTAATTCTCCCATTGTCTTGTGGATTGCCTCTGTAGCCATCTTGACCAATTATGTTTGCTCAAAAATAATTTGAATAGAAGGCCAAAAATCATTGATGGAATCAATGATGTTGGCCAAAAGGATCTCTCTCATGTTTCCCAGTGGTTCTTGAAGTGTTAAATCATTTTCTAAGGCTTTAATCCTTTCTGCCATCCTTAAGTTCCTCTAAGTTTCTTCTTTGTTATGTATTTGCACAAGTTTATAGTTGCTTTCTAAGTTTGACACTTGTTCTCTGAGCTTCTTAAGCTCAGTGGAATGGATACTCATTTCTTCCATGGCTTTGATTAACTCCGCAGTTTTCTCTGTTGGTGTCTTTGTGCTAGTTGATGTACCTGTACCTACTGTTGTCACTGGCAATGTTATTTCTGGTGGAATTGTTGGTGCCAAGGCAGCTGCCAAAGTGGAGGTATTGTTGTGGAAACTATAGGAATTACAGTCTGAGCGGTGGCCAACTCACTCTACTTGGAATGGGCCTAGTTGGTCCTTTATCCTGAGTTGGGCTTTCTTCTTGGCTCTTACAAAGTGCACGTCATCTGAATTAATCATTTGTCTGTAGTACTCCAAAGCAAATAATCTCATAGGGAGGTACTTTCGAAATTTGTAAGGTGGAAGTTCACATCCATAAATTCTTATTTTAGTATGGTTTTGGTACAAGTACCAATCCCCTACTTTGTACTATTTTGACAACTGCAGGACCTTCTTGATGTCTGCACTAATTCTAGGTGGAGGGCTTCCTAGCAGCACAGTTGTGACAGGATAAACAAAGAGGTCTATGAAGTCTATATAGGAGTATTGAGAATCAAACTGATGAATTAAAGAAGTCCAGAAGATCACTGATCTGGGGTTTCCTTTAGTATCAAGATTTTGGAGGGCAATTGGAAACCTATCAGCTTGGTAGTACAAGAATAAATGATACAAAATTGAGGAATATTTAAACACTCTTTCATTTTCCAACCTCATAATTGATCATGCATTCTGTTAGCAATAAACTTTGCATAGTCAAATATGATGGTTGGTGGTTGGTCAAGAGAGTAGATTGACATGATGGATATTATGATTTCATCAACATATTCACTGGTAGTGCAGCCTAATATACCAGATATCATATCTATAATATCTCAACCAAGGTTGGAGAATATAGTCCATAGATAAGGAGGAGGGTCCTTTGGAATATATTGTTCTTCTCTGATAAAAATCTGGAACAACTGGGCTAGTTTGACTAAAGTGAGTGTAGAGTGTCTATTCAACATGTCCCCAATGGAAAGAGGGGTTAGGTTTTGGCTTGGCGACAATTGAAGCATCTGGTTGATGGATTCAGCAGTGATAGTAAACAGAACAGACTGGTCGGGAGTTCTTACTGCCTTTTGGATAGGATCATAGTTCATGTGGCAGTAATGTACAATTTCTAGGAATACATGCACTCTGGGGAACTGGTACTTAGGAAAACCTAATTCCCAAAGTCTAATGGAGTCAGCTTGGTTTAGGTACTGGTCTCTATACTTGCAGAAGAGTTTTAGAGGGGATTTCGAGACTGAGGTGTCTTTTATTTGGAAATATTTGTTTGTAAGTGGAAGGTGGTCTAAATCCCTATGGGGAGTCATAATGGGCATGACATTCACGGAAATTGGGGCTTCCATCCTTAGTTCTTATGGATTCAAGGACGAGACAAAGGATTTCAGGGAATTTGGGGACAATTGGTCTTTCAGAGTATTTCAAGTTTACCAGGTGGATTAATTGACTAAATTACTTAGCATTTAAAGAAATTTAGCTCAGGTTTGACAAGAAATCAGGGTTTCTTAGTCATAAATGGGGTAAATACATGGTTTTGGCTGTTTGAATGGTGAAATGATGATTGTGCACTATTTGCAAGAAGCGTACGGGTATGCAAGGTGGTCTGGAGTTCTTCACGTGCGGAAAGTTGACGGTTGATAGCAGATTTGCGATTGAACGTGCTCTGTGCTTTGCATGGAAGCCAGAACATCCTTTTCACGATAAAAACAAAAACAATGAGTTTTTTGGCATTATGTGTAAAGTCAAAGATATTGGCGAGAATAATGGGACAATGACAATTAGCGCCAATTGGAGGATGGGATAGTTTGTTGCTTAGCAGAGGCAGTAAGCGGGATCCATCACACCGCTTTTTCGGAAAAATGGTTTTGGGGGGAGGCCACCCGATGCCATTCATCGAGCACACGTAGCGGTGGGATGAATAGTGAAACTACTCATATCGGGCTGGTAAAGGTCATCCATCGAAGGTCGCCCGATATGAGCTTCAGTCGTTGGATCTAAGGGGTCAGATCATGCGGTGATTAGGGGTGTGATTTGATAGGGGAGTTAATGGAGGGGCCCGACAAGTTTTTAACTGTGGGTTAGGGTGGCTTAATGACGTCGGGGGCGATATGATTGGAGGAACCGGTTATTAATTAATCACAATTTGATTAATTAACCCCTTTTTGTTTAGTGGAGGGTTATAGCTGATCGACTGATTAATCCATTTTGACTAATTTAGTTAATAAGGTTTATATTTCAAACCATCGAGGCAGGATATTATCATATGGGATTTAAATAAAATATACAGGAAAGGGGTTTTTCTTTTCGGGAGTTAAATAAATACAATAAATATTAATGTTAATATAAAGCGAACGAGGAAAGTAAATTCTCTAAGTATAATGTATTGATATTTATTTTAATATCCACATCTACACATCATTACTTAGGCTAAATGCTATTTTGTGGGTTTTTGTGGGAAAAAGGGGTTTTATGTAAGGTTAATTTCTTTCCCTAGGTAAATGATGATTTCACACCTTAGGAAAAGGGGTTTTTTAGGGGAAAATGAATGAGTTGAAGGGGGTGAATTTTCATGAGGGGATTTTAGTACTTAGAACCTATAAGTTATTGGGTTGAGGGTCCGATCACTCCAGAAGTCAAAGAAATGCTCTGAGCCCCTTTAAATTAAGGTTTTACGTACTCTTTAATTTGCTTATGGGAAATTAGTAAAATTAAGGGTGAAATCAATGGGGAAATTAATCACTTGACTTTGTGTAAATGCTCAATTCTCATCCACGCTCTTAGCAACTTGATGATGAAAGTAAATGATATGACTTTATCCAATCAATCACCGTAATTCTACAACCATCCAACTACTTACCCACCTACTCATCCTACCTTTTTTTCTACTCTTTATTGGGGTGCACTTAAGCTGGCAAACCTTTATCAAAACTTTTCTTTTCTTTTACCATAGAAATCTATCTAAATCTATCTTTATTACATCCAAGGGCTCAGATTAAACTGTTGAGCTCCTTTTATTTTCTCTACCTATCTACTTATCTGCCAAGATTAAATAGTTTGGTCAGATTTTATTCTCTATCCCTAAGCATGAAATTCAAAGCATGGAGTAACCAAGATTAACTATTTTGTTACCATGGATTGTGGCATAAACAACAATTTGCACACAATCATTATTGTACAAAAAAGTAAAATAGCATTGGCATTTGGACTTGCACACTTTCATGGTCTTTTTCTTTTTCTTTGGGTTCATTTTTCATCTTTTGTGACCTTTTTTTCATTCCTTTTGTCCTTTGATTTTTCTTTTAGGGCATACCCTCTTTACATTTTTTAATTTTTTTGATTTTTTACAAATATGGAAAACATTTGCAGAAAGCAAAGGTATGTACATATTATAGATTAGACCTCAACCATTCAAAAATTATGACACCTATTGGTATAGGAACATAATAGTGGCTCCACTTGGGGATGGCATTTCCTAGTGAAATGTCAAGAACTAGCAGACCAATGGCCTTCTGAATTTCTGTGATCTTACTCTGCAACTTTCCTTTACCTTACTGCTTTATTGATATTTACTGACAATAAAAAATTTTGAAGCTTAGGGCCTTCTCTTCGGTTTTCAACTTCAAAATTTACCATCCAACCCAAACTAAACTTTGTGAAGGATATAGTATGTACAATTGATTAGTAAAACTAGTGACTGGGATCTATATAGTACTTAAGCATTCAACCATTAACTGGTCCTCCTTATACTTCTGCACCATCCAACTCTTTAAGGAAATAGGCATTATTGCCTCTGAAAGCATAAATAATGTAAGGACCTTTGCATAGGAAGTCAAACTTCCCATGTTTTCCTTTATCTTCCCTTCTTGAGTCCCATTTCAAAAATTTATCTCCCAGATAGAAATCTTCTCCCTTGGTTCTTTTGTCAAATTCTTTCTTGATTTTCTCCTAAACAACTTGGGACCTGATGTAGACTTGTTCCCTGGTTTGCTACAGATGAATAGTCTGGTTGATCCTTCTCTGAATAATTGGGCTCAACCTATGCTTCTTGGAGTAACTTCATCACTGGAGTTCCCAAAGAAGATGGGAAGACAACCTCCATTCCATAGACTAACTGATAGGGACTGGTGCCAATAGATTTCTTTGTGGTCAGTTTGTTTGCCCACAAAGCATTCACTAGTTTCTTATTCCATGTCTTCTTATTGTCTTCCAATAATTTTTTGACTATATTTATTAAGCTCTTATTGGAGGATTCTACAAGTCCATTTCCTTGGGGATAGTAGGTTGTGGAATAACCGAGGGTTATGTGATACTTATTGCAAAAATCAATCATCCTTTTTTATTTAAAGGTTGCGGCATTGTCTGTGATGATTTTGGTGGGACAACCGAATCTGGACAAAATGTTGGCCTCAAGAAAACCTATTATGATAGTATCGATGGCTTGTCTTGAGAGTATGGCTTCTATCCACTTTGTAAAATAATATGTGGTAGTTAAGATCCATCTATGTTGGGTAGAGGAAGGGGGATGAATTTGACCAATGAAGTCAAGACCCCATTGTTGAAATGGTGTTTCAGTTGATATGGGTTTCAAAGGTAATGGCAGTAGCTTTCTTTTCCCTTTAAAAATCTGGCATTTGTGGCATGAGGTTACGAACTTTTTTACATCAGCAAATAGAGTGGGCCAATAAAAACCAGCCCTTAAAATCTTATCAGCTGTTGTCTTCCAATAGAGATGTCCCCCACAGTCACCTACATGAAACTCTTGCAAAATTTTATCAGATTCCTCCTTCAACACACAATTTAGAAAGATTCCTTCATGATTTTTCCAAAATAAAGCATTATAAATTATGCAAAACTTCAAAGATTTCATATTTAAGAATATACTTTTAGTCTTGGATAGCTCTGGAGGAGATTAAAGGTTCTGTAGAACATATATTATGTCAGTATACCATGGTGAATCTGTAAAGGCTTCGCTGATCTGTGGAGTCGCCATCTCCTCTTCGTTATCCAGTTTTGCAATGAAGTTTATGTCTAGGGCCTGATAGTTTGATTTGGCCATGAGTTTAGCTAAACCTTGGCCTTTGATCAATTTTGTAGGTTTTGTTTCTAAATCATACTCTAATATGGTAGCTATCCACTTCCCTCTCTTTCCTTCAGGTCCATCCTATGTTAGAATGTCCTTGACTACAGCATTGGGAACATAAGCTACTATATGAGAGTACAAGATATAAACTTTGAAATCTTTAATGGATTTAACGAGAGCAAAATCTTGTTTCTCCATTATGTTATATTTTAAAGTTGCACCTCTCAAGTCTTTACTGAAGAAGGTTATTGGTTGTTCAAAACCATGATCATTTTTCTATAAGAGGACTGCAGTAATGGTGTTTTCTGAACTGAAAGAAAATATAATGAATTCCCTATCAAACATTGGACTGATGAGGACTGGTGTTTGTGTCAAGGCCAACTTTATATCTTCAAATGACCTTTTAGCCTCTATAGTCCATTTAATAGTTGAATCTTTCTTTATCATGTTGTTTAATAATCTAATTAACTCAGCTAAGTTAGAGATAAACCTTCTCAAAAAGTTTATTTTACCTAAAAACGCTTGAAGTTCTTTGATATTCCTAGGATGTGGTATCTGTAAAATAGCTTCAATTCTTGTTGGCACAATCCTGATACCATCTTTGGAGATAATGTGACCTAGTAATTTCCCTTCTTCCAATCCAGACAAATATTTTTTAGGATTCAGAGAAATTCCATATTTCCTGCATTTAGAAAATACCTATCTAAGATGATCCAGGTGTTGTTGATCTGATTTAGAAAATATTGTGATATCATCAAGGTATATTACCAGGAAATCATGGATTTCCTTCGCAAAGGCTATGTCCATTTCTCTTTGAAAGGTGGCCCCTGCATTTTTCAACCCAAATGGAATTTTTACATACATGAAAGTACCCCATGGAGTTGTGAATGCAGTCTTTGCCTGATCATCTAGGTGGACTAGGATTTGGTTATAACCAGAGAACCCTTCTAGCAATGAGATTCTAGAGGAACCTACTACCCTCTATAGTATGTGGTCCATTTTTGGAAGAGGATAGTTATCCTTAAGTGAAACTTTATTCAAATTCCTAAGGTCAGCACACAACCTAATTTCGCTAGTTTCTTTCTAGTGGGTACCAAATTGGAAACCCAGTCTGAAAACCTAATAGGTGTAATAATTCCAGCTTCATACAGTCTTTTGATCTCCTTTTCAATAGAAGGTAGAAGAATAGAGTTGATTCTTCTAAGTTTCTATCTAAAGGGCTTTTGATCTTCTTTTAATGGAATAGTGTGTTGTATTATGCTAGTATCTAGGATTTCAGGTCCTCATAACTCCAGGCAAAAACATCCTAGAATTCTTTTAGCAGTTCCATATATTTCAGTTTTTCATTAGGAGGTAATGATTTTGACAATTTTATCAATTTGGGATTTTCTTCAGATCCTATATTACATTCCTCAATGTCTGATTTCAAGGGTTCCAATTTAGGATTTTTAGGAATATCGTTTGAATCAAATAAATCCTCTAGAGGGGTTAATCCTTTGGGCGGAAAATTGTCTTTAAGGTTTATGACTTCAGTTTCTTCATCAATGGCTTCATCAATTTCCATTTGTTTTAGGTTTCTAATATCTGATTTTGTAAACTTTGTAGGATGAAATCTATCTATCCGATCATCTTCTAGTTTGTTAATTTCTAATTTATCAGAGCAATCGATATCTAATGCTATGTCTGTGTCTATGTTGGTATTTACAAATTCATTATCTAAAGTTAAAAATTTGTTAATTTGTTGATCATTCTCAAATACTATCTAGTTCTTTAAATTGTTAAGAATGAAAGGTTTGTGCCTAACCTCAGCAGTGTACTGATGGTTGGGCTGAAAGGGAAACTTACAAGTACTAGCAAACGTGGCTAAGCTGTGAGCTTGCATGTTGTGTTTTCTTGGAATAACAGCAAGTTTTGTTTCCAAAAAGGTATTTAATATCTCTATGATTGTTCCTCTATAAAATCCTAACCTAGGATCCCTAGTCATATAAACAGCATTAATTTGTTTAATCACTAACTCAGAATCTTCCATGATAGAGACTCTAATGGCTCCTAACCTTTTGACCAGTTTCAGACCTAACAAAAGCGCTTCATATTCGGCCATATTGTTTGTGCATTTAAAGTTCAACCTATAGGCATGACCCTCTGAATGATCATTTCCAAGTTATAAATCCATATACCTGCTCCTGCACCTAGTTTGTTAACAGACCCATCAAACTCAAGATGCCATAGGATTTCAAGCTCATAATTTTCATCTGGGGTAGTGGAATCCTTCTTGACTAAGGTATCTAGGTCATCTTTTTTATCTAAAATTTCATGAATTTGGACATTTTGATTTTCTTTTAATACTGCAATTTCTTTTGGTTCTGCTGTTATACTACTTGAAGTGTCTTCTTGATTAGTTTCAGCATTGTAAAGTATGAAAGAATCAATATCAGAATGTATTGAATATATAGGAAATTTCTGAGGCCTCTCCTGGGTACTCACTACATACTTCTTCAGAGTCTCTCTATACAGTTTCTTGGGATGTCCAAAGACTGATATGGTAGCATAAGACATGTCTAGTTGTAGAGATCCCTGTAGTTTGGCACCCCAAAATCTAGACAATAGCATATCGTACTTGGGTGGTATATCAGCAACAACTATGTCCATAAGTATGGTCTTGGTAGGGTACTAAACTAGGGAAACACACAAATCTTTTATGAGACCTAAGCATTTAACTTGGCTTGAATCAAAGGAGAACAGATCCTTATAAGGCATGGTGATATCAAAGTTAATCTTTTCCATTACAGACTTAGGCATAATATTATGTGAGGCCCCAGAGTCTAGCATGGCATTATGAAGGATTTTATCGTGGATGTTAAGGCTGATATAGAAAGGTGGTATCCCTCCTTCAATTGGCTTTCCATTAACATCTGGTCCGAAAATTAACTCAAGTTGGTCATCAAATAGATTCACAGAGTCTTCATTCTCACGGATGTTTAAAGATTTACTAATTTGAGAACTGTAAGTTTCATGTTTAACCAATTCTGTCAGAGGCACTAAAATTTTGAGTTTGGCCACCTCTGCTCCCAAATTGAAAGGTAGAGGGGATTTATCTATTTGAATATTTGGAATTTTAGAGCAAAAGTTCTCAGTAGTATGTTTTTCGTTTTCATTGTTAGGATTGTTTTCAATTGGATTTTCTAATATGATTACTCGGGGATGTTCCACTGTTCCTTTGAGGGGGACTGAAGTGGAAGGATTCTCATTAGAAGGTTGGTTATCTGTTACATCTTCAATGGTGGAACTGGGAGGATTTTGATGTGGTCTACAAAGGATTTGTAAGGTTCTTGTAACCTGAGGATTCTGATTTGTAGCTTTTATTTTCTTAGGCTAGTTAGGTACTGCTTTTTTATTCAAATCAGGAACATCGGTGTTCTTTTTGCTTCTTAAGTTTTTTTGTTTATGTACTTCAAAAATAGCAGAGTCATAACCTTGCTTATAGTCGAAAGGTTCTCATGTTTGGGTCTGTAGTTTTTGAAGCATGTATAATTCTTGATCATCCTGAGTTAGAAAAACAGTTTCTTCATCATCTAAGCCCATAAGGCTGATTTCGGTATCTATCTCAGGGTCTTCTTAGTGGGAATTCTCAGCATAATTTTCTTGGAAAGGTGGTCTAATGTTCTGATTAGGCCTATTTTTACCAGTGTTTTGGTTCTGGATTTTCCTAAAGTTTGCATTCCTTACTAGATTAGCCTGTTGGTTATCCCAGTGAGGTTTTCTTTCAATGACTTCTATTCTATCCATCAACCTTTCCATTCCTTTAGCTAAATCATCCATTTCTAATCAAAGGGTGAAGATTCATCTTTCAAAGGTGTTCTTCTCTCATTTCTAACTCTAGCCCTTTGGACAACAGATTAGCTTCTACGCTAACCGCTACACTTTTGATATCTTCAAGTGTGGGGGGATTCCTTTCTCTAAGTTGAAAAGCCATATCTGTGTCAAATCCATCTGGAAATTTAATCAGGCCTAAACCAGGTGGAGGTCTAAGTTCAAGTGGGATTGCATTATACACATTTTTAAACCTAGTATAGTAGTCTTGAACAGTTTCGTTCGGTCCCCTTTTAAGGTTTTCATATTCGGATAGAATTTGAAGGGGATTCTTCTTTTTCTCCCACCTATTTAAGAATTGTTGGCAAAGGACTTCTAAACTATCTATGCTATGAGGGGGAAAAGATCTAAACCATGTTCTCACTTCTCGAGCTAAACTTTGGACAAAGATTCTCATTTGGACATCTCCTATGTCAATCTTGTGTAGTTCAAAATAATATTTCATTTTCTTAGTGTGCTATTGTGTTGTGTATGTTCCAGTGCCATCAAATGAGGTAAGTTTACTTTGATAATCTGCTAGTAAGACACCTTGAGGAGCAGGCATTACAAGGGGGGCATATCTGGGTGCCATAGCTCTAAGTTGTACAGGATTGAGAACAGGTGTTGGGGTAACTAGGGGATTCGGGACAACAAGGGGAGTTGGTGTAATAGGGGTGATAGGTGTTTGAGGGGTAGTGATAGGCTGATGGAGGAGTGAAGGTATGAATGGAGATGAGGGATGATATTAAGAGGTGTGGGGAAATGATAGTGAGCTAAAAGATGTTGAAGCTGACTTAGAAAGTTCAAGGATCTTGTTAGTGGTGATGGATGACTGAGGGAAGTTCAGACGGTTCTAGTTAATTGACAAGTTGGCTAGTTGGGTTTCAAGTTCTCTGGTAAACTCTAGATCTAGGACTGTGGTCACAAGTTCACTCTCAGACTTGGTTCTAAACAGAGATAGGTTAAAATACTCATCAAAAGGAAGGTCTTCAATGAATAACCACTCAGCAGGGCATGAATTGGATCTAAAAAGAGGTCTAGGGCTTACTGAACTTTCCTGTCTTCTGATTATTCTCGGAATAAGGTTGGGATTTTCAAATACAGGGGGAGGATTTGGATCAAGGTTGGACCTAGTATAATGAGTTCTCCATGAAGCCAAATTTCAAGCTTTTTGTGATTGTTTTAAATTTTTATGAATTTTTGGAAATAACTTCTAATAACCCTTTAAGATGCTTATGAATAAAAATTTGAATTCCTCAAAGGTTTATTAAAACTGAGGGTTTTGAGTTCCCCAGTATGGTCACCACTATGTTATCACTCAGGTTTTTTCCTTAGAAGTTATCAAAGTAGGAATAGCCTAAGGTAACCACAAACCAATCTTTTATACCTAGGTTCTAGCCAACCTAATTCCAGAGAGGGCTCTCTCTTTATGATTTAACTTTGTTTAAATAAGATCTCTAGCTATTTCTTAATGTTCAGGGTTGTTTTTTTTATTGGGTGGTGGAATTAAGAAGACAGATGGGCAGAGAAAATGTTTAGACCATTGGGCTATGGAGTTAATCGAGAAAATCTTAACTGGATTTGATCTATTACTGAGGTAAGAGTCCACAGGGAAGGCTAGCACAATCAGAGAAAATCTGCAGGTTTAAATGGATGAAAATCCTAACCAGGCTAAGAGCAATGAAGAATCCTTAACAGGGATTAAGATGAAGAAAGGAAGGTTGGCCAGTAGCAAAGGGAAATGAAGAATCCTGTACTATGGGCCAAAAGGGGGATAAACTGCGGAAGTAAGGGGGCAATTAAAAATCCCCAGACCAAGGCAATTTGGTAGAAAACATAAGTAAAGAAAATAGTTAAAACAGAGAGAAATTAAGCTAATTCTAATGATATCATTCCTTGTTTTCTTTTAAGGTTGTATAAGAAACACATACGAATATTTCATAACATAAAGAAAATACAATATCTAAACATGAGAAGGTGATACTTATTTGTTCCAAATGTGCACAAGAATCCAATGAAATGTCCTTAGCTTTATTTCATTTCTTGTAAAACCAGTCCAGTCTTGAGTACAATAGCTCCTTGGCTCAAAAATAATATGTCTACAGAAATGTATTTTAATCCACACCAATTACATCGATTTGTGAAGTATTTATACAAAATTTGATACAAAATATCTCATAACTATATGAGAATTATTCTAGGAAACAAAAGATATCTTCAACATGGAGATAGAGATAGATGGAGAACTGTTGGTTTGTTGTCCCTTTAATTGTGACTGTGTTGGTTGTTGTTGCTCGTATTTGGCTTTTGCAGTTTACCTTGTAGTTATGTGTTGGAATCACTTTTATCTTTGACCTACTGATACTCTTTACCTGTGTTGTTTCATCTTGTCTTACCTGTTTTACCTAGCAGTTATCGTTTACCTTATAGATTTACTATAGTAACTTATAGTAAATCAGTCAAACTTCTCCACCATTCACTGTCAAGTAACTTTATTCTTATCATCTTCCTGTAAATTTCATTAGCTTCTGTCTACTTAGAAAAACTTGGTTTGCTTGTGAATAAGTGCTTGATTTCATGTTCTATGTAGAACAGATTCTCAAAGCCGTCATAAAGCACTCTTCTGGTGGGCAAAGATTTCACCCCTGAAGTACTAGCTTGGCTTGTGGCCAGCTTGTTTATTTTATCAATGTAATATTCCTAGGTCATCAACTTATCATGTATTACCATAGGACTCGGAAGTCCTTTTTCTCTTAAGATTCCATAGTTCAGCATGAAGCTGTCAATGTCTACTTGGATGCTCTAACATCTTTTTTCCAGTTTTAGCATTAAGTTCCTTTTAGTGAGGACCTTTTTTATTTCTATGATTGTTGCAGTTCTATCCTCTATCTCCAATTCATCAAGCAGATATCTATTTTTGCTATTCAAAAAGGTGATCAACTGATTGGATTCTTCTGGTTCATTTCCTAATTATT
Organism: Pinus taeda; assembly: GCA_000404065.3. Classification (NCBI taxonomy): domain Eukaryota; kingdom Viridiplantae; phylum Streptophyta; class Pinopsida; order Pinales; family Pinaceae; genus Pinus; species Pinus taeda. The sequence continues at coordinate 40,542 of APFE030262359.1, forward strand.
CCACTATCTTGTGGATTGCCTCTATAGCCATCTTGACCAATTCTGTTTGCTCAAAAATAATCTGAATAGAAAGCCAAACATCATTGATGGAATCAATGATGTTGGCCCAAAGGATTTCTCTCATGTTTCCCAGTGGTTCTTGAAGTGTTAAATCCTTTTCTAAGGCTTTAATCCTTTCTCCCATCCCTAAGTTCCTCTGAGTTTCTTCTTTGTTCTGTATTTGTACAATTTTACGGTTGGTTTCTAAATTTGAAACTTGTTCTCTGAGCTTCCTAAGCTCAGTGGCCTGGATACTCATTTCTTCCATGGCTTTGATTAACTCTGCAGTTTTCTCTACTAGTGTCTTTGTGCTAGTTAATGTACCTATACCTGTTGTTGTCACTGGCAATGTTGTTGCTAGTGGAATTGTTGGTGCCAAGGCAGCTGCCAAAGTGGAGGGTACTGCTGTGGAAACTGTAGGAATTATAGTCTAAGGAGCGGTGGCCAACTCACTCTGCTTGGAATGGGCCTAGCTAGTCCTTTATCCTAAGTTGGGATTTCTTCTTGGCTCTTACAAAGTGCACGTCATCTGAATTAATCATTTGTCTGTAGTACTCCAGAGAAAATAATCTCATAGGGAGTTTCTTTGGCAATTTGTAAGGTGGAATTTCACATCCATAAATTCTAATTTCAATATGGTTTTGGTACAAGTACCAATCCCTTACTTTGTACTATTTTGACAACTGCAGGACCTTCTTGATGTCTGCACTGATTCTAGGTGGAGGGCTTCCTAGAAGCACGGTTGTGACAGGATAAACAAAGAGGTATATGAAGTCTGTATATGAGTATTGAGAATCAAACTAATGAATTAAAGAAGTCCAGAAGATCATTGATCTGGGGTTTCCTTTAGTATCAAGTTTTTGGAGGGAAATTGGAAACCTATCAGCTTGGTAGTACAAGAATAAATGATACAGAATTGAGGAATATTTAAACACTCTTTCATTTTCCAATCTCATGAATTGATCATGTATTCTGTCAGCAATAAACTTTGCATAGTCAAATATGATGGCTGGTGGTTGATCAAGAGAGTAGGTTGACATGATGGATATTATGATTTCATTGACATATTCACCGGTGGTGCAACCTAATATACCAGATATCATATCTATAATATCTCGACCAAGGTTGCAGAATATAGTCCATAGATAAGGAGGAAGGTTCTTTGGAATATATTGTTCTTCTCTGATAAAAATCTGGAACAACTGGGCTAGTCTGACTAAAGTGAGTGTAGAGCATCTATTTAGCATGTCCCCAAAGGAAAGAGGGGTTAGGTTTTGGCTTGGTGGCAATTGAAGCATCTAGTTGATGAATTCAGCAGCGATAGTAAACAAAACAGACTGGTCGTGAGTTCTTACTGCCTTTTGGATAGGATCATAGTTCATGTGGTAGTAATGTACAATTTTTGGGAATACATGCACTCTGGGGAATTGGTACTTAGGAAAACCTGATTCCCAAAGTCCAATGGAGTCGGATTGGTTCAAGTACTGGTCTCTATACTTGCATAAGATTTTCAGAGGGGATTTCGAGACTGAGGTGTCTTTTCTTTGAAAATATTTGTTGCAAGTAGAAGGTGGTCTAAATCCCTATGGGGAGTCGTAATGGGCATGACATTCAGGGAAATTGGGGCTTCCATCCTTGGTTCTTGTGGATTCAAGGACGGGATGAAGGATTTCAGGGAATTTGGGAACAATTGGTCTGTTTCAAAGTATTTCAAGTTTACTAGGTGGATTAATTGTCTAAATTACTTAGCATTTAAAGAAATTTAGCTCAGGTTTGGCAAGAAATCAGAGTTTCTTAGTCGGAAATGGGGTAAATACCTGGTTTTTGTTGTTTGAATGGTGAAATGATGACTGTGCACTATTTGCAGGAAGCATACAGGTTTGCAAGGTGGTCTAGAGTTCTTGTTAGGTAAACTTGACTTAGGATAGAGTCAAAGTTGACTAGGTTAAATAGTGATGGTTTCGAGGCACATGGCATTGTGCACCCATAGTATTCTGCTTGTGATATTATATGTAATGGAGCTTATAAAAGGATGCAAGGACTTCATTGTAATGCAAGACCTGGACGTGAGCGGTGAAGGCTCACTTGGTTGGATTGGTCAGGGTTTTGGCCAATGCTAAAAAGATCTTATTAGGTTAGGTTTTTCCCCGTATTTGGGGTTTTCCCAAATAAACATTTGTGTTTATGTGTTTATGGTTATTGCTGGTTATTTTCTTATATATATTCCTCTCGGTAATTATTTATGTTATGCAGTAAATTTCTTAACAACTAGTATCAGAGTCGAAGGTCTATTTGGCTGATAAACTCGCAGGAAAGAAGGGTTCCTCGTTCAAGTGGGAGCAATGGCAGAAGATGGTAAGTTTAGGGTCGAGAAATTTAACAGCCAAAACTTCTCACTATGGAAGATGCAGATGGAAGATTATCTGTATCAGAAAGATCTATACCTACCATTAGGCGGAAAAGTAAAGATGCCGATGGGTATGATAGATGAAGAATGGAACCTTCTCGATGGAAAGGCACTCAGAACAATACGGTTGTGCCTCGCAGCATTGATCGCCTTCAAAATTTCGAAGGAAACAATGAGAGAGGGTTTGATTAAGGCGTTGGAGAAACTATATGAAAAACCCTCAGCCTCAAACAAGGTATTTCTTATGAAACGGTTATTTAATATGAAGATGTCAGAAGATGGATCTATTTCAGACCATTTAAATGATTTTAATACTATTACAAGTCAGTTATGTTCTATAGGGTTAAACTTTGATGATGAAGTTAGAGTTATGTTATTCTTGTGCTCATTACCAGAAATTTGGAATGGTTTAGTAATGGCCATTAGTAACTGTTTTTGGATCTAGTACTTTAAAGTTTGATGATGTTGTTGGTGCTATCCTTAGCGAGGAAATGCGACAGAAAAGATCTGGTGAGACATCGGGAAATGCTTTGAGTGCAGAGTCTAGGGGAAGAAAAATGGAAAGAGGAAAGAGCTTGGGATATCGCAATAAATCAAGGAAAGGCAAATCCAAGTCCAAATCAGGGATAGTGTGCTGAAAATGTGGAAAGAAATGACACCTAAAGAAACACTATAGATCTCGGAAGGGAAAAGAAGGAGATGCACAGCAAGAAAACAATCATGAAGCAAATGTGACAAGTGAGGTGTTACAAGATGCTTTGTTTCTTTCTTTCGAAAATATTACTAATCCCTGGGTGGTAGATTCAGGGGCCTCATTCCATGCCACACCTGATAAGAAATACTTTCATGACTATGTTCAAGGAGATTTTGGACAAGTTCGTTTGGGTGATGATAAACCTTGTAAAATTGTGAATGGGTAAGGTTCTTGTAAAACAGCAAAATGGAAACCAATGGCTACTAAAGGAGGTAAGGCATGTTCCAGACCTAAAGAAAAATCTCATTTCAACAGGGCAGTTAAGCGGTGAAGGTTGTGTGACAACTTTCACAGATAAAGCTTGGAAGGTCACCAAAGGAGCCCTGGTAATAGAAAAAGGCGAAAAGTTTGGTACATTGTATTTATGCAATGGTATTTCTAATTCTGTTAATGCTTTAACTTCCAAAGGAGTAGATGCAGCATTATAGCATCATAGGCTTGGACACATGAGTGAAAACGGGATGAAGATTCTTTACTCAAGGTATTTGTTGCCGAGTTTGAAGAATGTTGATTTGGACTTCTGCGAGAATTGCATTTATGGAAAACCGAAGAGAGTCATATTTCTCAGAGTTGGGAAAGAAAAGAAGAGCGAAAAATTAGAGCTTGTGCATACAGATGTATGGGGACCTGCTCAGGTATCATCTCTCAGTGGCTCTTGTTGTTATGTTACTTTTATTGATGATGCAACTAGAAAAACTTGGATTTGTTGTATTAAGAATAAGTCTGATGTATTTGGTACTTTCAAGAAATGGAAAGCTTTGGTTGAGATTGAGACAGGAAAGAAATTGAAGTGTCTTAGATCAGACAATGGAGGGGAATATTGCAGCAAAGAGTTTGATAGGTACTGTTCAGAGCATGGAATTCGCAGAGAGAAGACAGTTCCAAGAACACCACAAGAAAATGGTGTGTCAGAAAGGATGAACAGGACAATCATGGAGTGTGCAAGGTGTATGAGATTGCATGCAGGATTGCCTTTACAATTTTTGGCAGATGTTGTAGATATTGCTATTTATTTAATAAACAGAGGGACTTCAAGTTCTTTGGTTGGTGGTGTTCCAGAGGAAGCATGGACAGGTAAAAAGGTAAATTACTCTTTTTTAAATCCTTTTGGTTGTGAGGCCTTTGTCCATATTGATAAAGAAAATAGAACAAATCTTGAGGAAAAATCAAAGAAATGTACCTTTATTGGATATGGTGTTAATGATTTTGGTTATCGCTTATATGACTACGAAAATCACAAAACCATTAGGAGCAGAGATGTAATATTAATGAAAAGGTATTGTATAAGAATCAGTTGCAGGAAAAGAAACAGGAAAAAGAAAACAAGGAATATGCATTCCTTGATGAAATCACTGAAAAAGTAAAGGTGCCTCAAAATAATAATAATCAACAACCACAACAACAGCAACAGGCACCCCAAACACCTGAAAGTGGTGTTAGAAGATCTACCAGGATAAGTAGACCCCCTAAACGATACTCTCCTTCATTATATTATTTATTGTTGACTGATTCTGGTGAAACCGAATGTTATGAAGAAGCAATGCAGGTTGAAAGCAGGAAGAAGTGGGAGGTAGCCATGGAAGAAGAGATGGACTCCTTAATGCATAACCGGACTTGGGATTTAGTCAGGTTGCCTGCAGGAAAAACTACATTGAAGAATAAATGGGTTTACAGGTTGA
>APFE030262359.1:46076-71486 GCA_000404065.3 Pinus taeda
ATTGTTATTGTATGTAGATGACAGGCTTGTTGCAGGATCTAACATGCAGGAAATAAATGTGCTCAAAAGAAAATTGGCAAATTCATTTGCAATGAAGGATTTGGGAGCTGAAAAACAAATCCTTGGTATGAGAATAACTAGAGACAGGAAAAATTGTAAATTAACATTGTCTCAGAATGAGTACATACAAAAGGTGTTGAAAATATTTAATATGCACAATGCAAACCCAGTTAGTACACCTTTTGCTAGCCATTTCAAACTTAGTAAGGAAATGTGCGCAAAGACCCAAGAAGACATGGATTATATGTCTAAAGTTCCATATGCATCAGTAGTTGGAATCTTAATGTATGCAATGGTCTGCACAAGGCCTGATATTTCACATGCAGTGGGAGTTGTAAGCACGTACATGAACAATCCAGGAAAGGAACATTGGATGGCAGTGAAATGGATTCTCATATATTTAAAAGGTACCACAAATGAAGCATTATGCTTTGGTGGTTCAAACATTTCCCTACAGGGATATGTTGATGCAGATATGGAAAGTGACAGAGATAACAGGAGGAGCACTACAGGATATGTATTTATTGTTGGTGGAACAGCTGCCAGTTGGGTTTCAAAAATCCAAAGTGTTGTTGCACTTTCAACAACAGAAGCAGAGTACATTGCTGCTACAGAGGCTAGTAAAGAAATGATTTGGTTACAAAGGTTTATGGGTGAATTGGGTAAGGAGCATGATATGGGCACGTTATACAGTGATAGCCAAAGTGCCATTCATCTTGCAAAGAACTCAGTGTTTCATTCCAGGACTAAACACATACAGTTCAAGTACCATTTCATACGATCAGTGTTGGAAGATGGAGAGTTGAAGCTGGAAAAGATACACACTAGCCAGAATCCTGTAAATATGCTAACAAAAGTTGTAACCAGGAGAAACTAAGATATGCTCAGTTTCAATTGGTCTTCAAGGATGACGATGAAGATGAGAAACAGCCAGGTCCAAAGAGGAGTCATTATCCAGCAAATGAAGTAGCAGTGGAGTTGCTACAATCATTCTCCAAGTGGGATATTGTTATGTGTGGAGCATGATTGTTCAGAGGTTTTTGTTTCAGCCGGATGTATACCCCAAGAAGTTTGTACACCCCTCCACGCAGGGGGGTGCAGGGGGGACTTGTCCCCCCTCCGGGGGTCCGGGGGGGCCGATCCCCCCTGACTGGGGGTCCAGGGCCAGTGGCCTCGAAACAGGGGCTGAGGGGCAGCACCCCCAAGAATAAAACAGATGTAAAATTGCCTTGTAAAAGTATAGTAATTTCTAGTCAATCTGGGACATTCATTAGGCAGATGATCTGACAGTAGAACTTAGGTTTAGTTTAGGGTTCTTTGCCCTAAAAGGAAACCCCTCTCTTTGTATCAGGGCATTGTATTAAGTCTGTGTAATATATGTGTATTCTCCGAGTGAGAAACAAAGAGGTGAGACTGTGAGAGAAAACAGAGGATATTACAGCGGATCTGTTGTAGGTTGTGTCTCTTCATTTTGCTGGATAATAGAAATTAAGGATTGGTTGTTCTTAGTCGGAAATGGGGTAATTACTTGGTTTTGGTTGTTTGAATAGTGAAATGATGACTGCGCACTGTTTGCAGGAAGCGTACAGGTCTACAAGGTGGTCTGGAGTTCTTTGGCTGTGGAGAGTTGACGGTTGATAGCAGGTTTGCGGTTGAACATGCTTTGTGCTTTGCATGGAAGCCAAAATGTCCTTTTCACAAAAAAAACAAAAACAATGAGTTTTTTGGCTTTATGTGTAAAGTCAATGATATTGGCGGGTATAATGGGACAATGACAGTTGGCACCAATCGGAGGATGGGACAGTTTGTCGCTTAGCAGAGGCGGTAAGCGGAGGCAGTAAGCGGGATCCATCGCACCACTTTTTGGGAAAAATGGTTTTGGGGTAAGGCCACCCGATGCCATTCATCGGGCGCCACGTAGCGGCGGGATGAATAGTGAAACTGCTCACATCGGGCAGGTAAAGGTCGGCCTTCGGAGGCCGCCCGATATGAGCATCAACCATTGGATCTGAGGGGTTATATCATATGGTGATCGGGGGTGTGATTTGATAGGGGAGTTAATGGAGGGGCCCAACAGGTTTTTAACTGCGGGTTAGGTAGCTTAATGACGTCGAGGGTGATATGATTGGAGGAACGGTTATTAATTAATCACAATTTGATTAATTAACCCCTTTTTGTTTGGCAGAGGGTTATGGCTCTTAATTAGCCACAGATCGACTAATTAATCCATTTTGACTAATTTGGTTAATAAGGTTTATATTTCAAACCATCGGGGCAGGATATTATCATATGGGATTTAAATAAAATATACAGGAAAGGGGGTTTTCTTTTCGAGAGTTAAATAAATACAATAAAGATTAATATTAATATGAAGCGAAAGTGGAAAGTAAATGCGCTAAGTATAATGTATTGATATTTATTTTAATATCCAAATCTACACATCATTACTTAGGTTAAATGTTTTTTTGTGGGTTTTTGTGGGAAAAAGGGGTTTTATGTAGGGTTAATTACTTTCCCTAGGTAAATGATGATTTCACAGCTTAGGAAAAGGGGATTTTTAGGGGAAAATGAATGAATTGAAGGGGGTGAATTTTCATGAGGGGATTTTAGTACTTAGAACCTATAAGTTATTGGACCAAGGGTTCGATCCCTCCAGAAGTCATAGAAATTCTCTAAGCCCCTTTAACTTCAGGTTTTAGGTACTCTTTACTTTGCTTATGGGAAATTAGTAAAATTAAGGGTGAAATGAACAGGGAAATTAATCACTTGACTTTGTGTAAATGCTCAATTCTCATCCACACTCTTAGCAACTTGATGATGAAAGTAAATGATATGACTTTATCCAATCAATCACCGTAATTCTGCAACCATCCAACTACTTACCCACCTACTCATCCTACCTTTTTTTCTACTCTTTATTAGGGTGCACTTAAGCTAGCAAACCCTTATCAAAACTTTTCTTTTCTTTTAACATAGAAATCTATCTAAATATATCTTATTACATCCAAGGGCTCAAATTAAATTGTTGAGCTCCTTTTATTTTCTCTACCTATCTACTTATCTTCCAAGATTAAACAGTTTGGTCAGATTTTATTCTCTATCCTTAAGCATGAAATTCAAAGCACGGAATAACCAAGATTAAAATATTTGGTTACCATGGATTGTGGCATAAACAACAATTTGCACACAATCATTATTGTACAAAAAAAGTAAAATAGCAGTGGCATTTGGACTTGCACACTTTCATGGTCTTTTTCTTGTTCTTGGGGTTCATTTTTCATCTTTTTTTACCTTTTTTTCATTCATTTTGTCCTATGATTTTTCTTTTAGGACATACCCTCTTTACATTTTTTAATTTTTTTGATTTTTTACAAATATGGAAAACATTTGCAGAAAGCAAAGGTATGTACATATTACAGATTAGACCTCAACCATTCAAAAATTATGACACCTATTGGTATAGGAACATAACACGCGTGTCAACTATGTCCTTGTTTTTTCCTATTTTTGCAAAAAAAATAGAATGTGATACCTTTCTCATACGAATTTCATTTGTGCCCATTCAATTTGCGTTGGAAATATATCATCAATCTCTTCATCATGGAGACATTTTCATCTCAATTTGAGACTATTTAATTTTGGGGCATCTTGGATCCTCCCAAATCAATCCTCTCCACTAGGAAGCTTTTGGACCACCAAAAGTTAAATTACTCACTAAATAGGTGAGGTTATTTCTCCCTCACTTTCCATATCCCAATCCATCATGGCTTTCTTGGATGCATTCACTTAAGGCCCACTCAAAGATATTTCACATTTAATAATCATGAATTCCTTGTCTTCATGTCCATAATGACATATTCTTAAAACTCATTTAAATACTTAAGAGAAAATAATGGATGTAGGGAACTTGAATACTTTCCTCATCATCTACAAGCATTGGAGGCTCATATAGTTTCAAGTTCTCCACATTTATAAATGAATACATTTACATGTAAGGTGGTATATGTTGGAAAATGAATTAGGGTAGCTATTAATTCAATTTTCTCCTTATTCATTAATATTTTCTTGTGAACTTTATTTATTTTCTTGTGTTTATTTATTACATCTATTCATCAAATAAATATCAAGAACAAATGGACAAAGAATTTAGGCTCTAAGTCAGGGGAAAACCTAGAAAAACTCTTCTATTCTTATAGAATCTTCTTCAAATGAGAAAACCAAGACCCAAACCTCAAGACCAAAGCCTCCTCCTGCACCAAGTCAACCCTCCAATAAAACCTTCCAATTAGGTAAAAGTCAAACCAAGCCAACAAGAGACAAATCCTTCTAGAATTGCACCAAACTTAGAAATTTGGCCCTCCAACTTCAGAATTTTGGACCTACAATAGTTCTACAACTTTGACCCATGCAGTAGCATAGATAATTCACACATGTGAGAGAAAACTAGGGGAAAACTTTGATTTTCCTTCCTTCCAACTTTTTCTTCCTCTTTCCTTGCCTTTCTTCACCTTCTTTATTTTCACACTTCATATCGAGCTCCTTGATTGCAAACTGAATTGGTGAGAAAATGAGGTCAAATAACTTTTATTTATATTCTTTTGAGTGGGTAGAATACCCCTCTCTGGGATGACTTGTCTCTGCCAGGTCAACTTGTTCTAGGAGACTTATTTTGACTTCTTTTACTCAAAATATTTTATTTTACAAGGTGCATATCTCCCATATGGGTCTTATAATCATGATGTCAACTCTCTTGGCCCATGACAATAAATTCTATGACCTGAAAAACCCTAGAAGCATGAAGAACATGCTTTTACCTTGACGACCATGAACAAGAAGCATGAAACCCATGCTCTAAAATAATAATAAAATTTTCTTCTTTTGTTTGTTACATAAGATATACATATTGACATTACAATGGAAATTATGAAGACCAAAGCTAGATACATTTTCCAACACTCCCTATTAACTATGCAGGCATTCATAATTTTACAATTATTACAACATATTTCTCAAACTAGACAGTTCTCATAAGAAGAGTCAAATTGATGAACCATCTTTAATCATCAACATCATGATCAACATAGTCAACATAGTACATTGTAAGCTCTTGACTTGACAAGATCTTCCTTATACAAGAGCATAATGTTGGGTGGTTTTACATGAGATACCAACATACTACCTCTAAAAGTCACATACCTCATCTGAATGTTCATTGGGCATGTCCTTTTAGGACTATTCTTGTCTTTCATTCCCAATCCTCAAAGAATATCAGTCCTCTTTGACCACTCTTGTCTTGGATACATGTCTAATCCTCAAAGAGTGTCAGTCCATGTCCTATATTGGATTTTTCTATCCTCAAGGAACTCATAGATTCTTATCCAATCCTCCATGCGTCATTCTCTCCATTGCCTTCACTTAGACTTACAGTTTTTAGTCCTAGTCAAGTGAATGACACATGAAGAGGATAATACAAATGTGATGTCCATCATCACTCCCTCTCAACCAGAGAGTATATCCCACTCACTTCTGATTAGGTAATAGATCCTTTCTCCTTTTCATACCTTCAAGGAGGCTCCTTTTACTCCCTCTAAAATATTTAGGAGATTCCTAACTTCCTTTTAATTTTGGAAATTATCACCACAAGATTTATATAGTGTCTTCATAAATGTATCAACTATCAGTTCTTCATGGAGATAGCTGCATGGATCCCTCTTCCCTTCATATCTCATTATATTAGGATTTCTTCCTTCTTAGGTATCATGGAGCCATGTTCTTTCTTTGTGACAGGGTTTGGACCATCAAATTTACACCTCAATTTCCTCAAATCATCATCAATGAAGGAACTATATTGAGCCTTATTAAAACTTTAAGCTAACCATAGCTCCCTCTTAAGCATGGAAGTGATATTTGTAGATGAACATAAGGTTATCTTCTTTCACAGTTACCTTTCAATCCCAAGGTGATGATGTGAACACCTTGACTTTTAATTTCCAAAAATATATACTCAATTCATTTGTTCATTGAATTAAGTTCAACATCCACACTTGAACTTTCCTCAATTGTCATCATGCATTCCTACAATATCCTATTAAGTAGAAAAAAAATATGCTAACTAGATAACCAATATCAAAATATTAAATAGCATACATACCTTTTCATGATGGCCCTTTTTCATCAAAGCATCAAATTACTGGAGTTCTTCAAGATCAACACCCTTTCGCATGATCCATTTCCATATGAATCTTTCTTTATGCATTCATTTTTAATCAGAGTGCCCATGGATCAAGCTTGATAACCAAGTTGCAATACCTTCCTTGGAGTTATCATTTTTAAGTCCCTTTATTTCTTCCGGAGACTATACTTGATGTTGATCAACATTTTCATATGCTATGCAGTTTTGTGAGAGAGTCTTGGTCTCCATTCATTCCAAAGTATGTCAAATTTTGAGAATCATGCAACTATATGGAAGACTTGCTAAGAACATCCATAACTGATTCTTCCTTCATGATTCTTTTACATATGAACCATGTTATATGGAATAATATGCATACATTTTCTTTCATATAATAATCTAGCCATATTTTAAATAAGCTTGCTTCTTTATACCTGTCAAAGATAAGTTTATTTTTCCAAGAAGAGAAATAATTTCATCATGTCTTCCATACTATAAGTTAACCATTAGAATTCCTTCATCCTTTAGACATATTGTTTTCAAACTAGATGGAATATATATACAAGTCATAATGCTACTTCCAATAATCTTCCATAATGATGATTCTTATAGGATCTTGATGATCTTCTATGAAAAATGGCTACCTCTAACATGATTTTAGAAAATGGATGAACAATAATATGCAATATGGTCCCAAACTTCTCATTCTCTTTAAACTAGATGATATTTCCAAAGGAAATTAAATAAGTAGATTCTAATCTTTCTACTATCATGTGTGATGGGTCCCATCAATAGGTATATTTTGAGGCCCATTGAGTTATCCTCCAACCCTTAAACTCTCTTTTTCTCACATTAATTCATATTTTGTAGCCATAATTTGATTAGTAGGAAGACTAAAGGGTGCTTGTCATATTTCATGGCCTAATGTGGTTAATATGCAGGAAAAAGAAGCATTTTTAGAGATATTTACTATGCAGGGGCATGTTGGAGGAATCTAGAGAGAATATAGGAGGTGTTTCCACTACATTAACTCTCCAACTCAACTTGAGTCCCAAGATGTCTCACCAATATCATGAAGTCCACTATTATTCAAGGAACTCAAGTTCATGTGAATATCCAAGGGAACCAGTTCCACCAATTTCGGTATTTTGGAGGGAAGCAAACCTCCTCTCAAGGGAGCTGCCCTCAGACACCTTTTATATAAATAAACAAGCCTAAGGGCTCATTAGGATTCAAAATTTTTGATCTAGGAATATGTCTTGAAGGTCGAGTACTTGAGACTATTATCTAAATTTTGAGATTATGTATTTCCACTCTATTTTATGTTAATGAGAGTTCCTTTGTTGATCTACATCTAAGTTAGCTTAAGAGGGTTAGAACTCGTGGGTTAGGGCCCAATCCAGAGGCTTTATTCCCTCTCATGTATTATTTTCTTATTATCATTCAGTTCATTGTATTTCTTTCCTTATTTAAATAGGAATTATATTGAAAAAATTGTAGTTGCAGGTCTGATCACCACCCCTCTTGTGGGAAGTGTGGTTGAAAAGTTTACAATAACAAGATAAAAATAGGTGTTTATGATTTCTTGTAAATTTCTAGGTTGGATTGAAATTCTTTTGTATGCTTGGTGTGGTGAAGTAAAATTATAAGTGCGGACATGAACGAATTCCTCTAGCCTGATAATGGGTCTAGCCACAACAAATACATTCTATGGAAGATTTCATTAGGTTAGAATCAATCAAGAGGGCCTATCCCTTGGTAGCTTATCCTGCTTGATGATGTCCTCGCTTTCTCGCTCCAGCAATCTCTCGCTTCCTTCTTCAAGTTCCTGAAACAAGTGAACAACAACAACACACAAATATAATAATATAAAAATTGCAATTCAACCTACTTAACAAGTCAAGAAGCATTAAGACATGGATATGTAATATTAAAAAACATGTAGGAAATCAATCGATAGTTGCATATATTAATATCAATGAGAGATTACAACCATTCGTCTTGACGTTGCAGTATTCCTCTGACAAGACCAGGTTCCCACACACTTCTGCTAGCATTCCATGATGGCTTCAAACAACAATAGTTTAAAGGCTCTTCCCTTTAGGCTTCACTCCAAACCAAACACACTTCTCCCTCACACAACTAGATGGTTACAACTAGTAGTATTCTAATCCAAAATAGTATATTCACACTCATCCAAAGCTGTAACTATGACTAGTTTGTGTTTGGGATGAAGGGAGGTTTATATAGGAAATATGGTTGGGAGATGGATCCTCTTCTCATGGGAGAAGGATTTATCCATTGGGGTAGTTCCATCATTATAGGGAAAAGGAGCCCAAATTCTCATCCACGACCCCATCCAGCCAAACCATTTACCGGAATTCCATTACGGAGCTTCTAGAGTTGGAAGCTTCAGCTCTAATTTAAAAAACTTTCCACAATAGGATCGGCGCGACTGGAACACAACTCAGTCGCACCATTCGGCATGGGAAATAGTGATAATCTCTAGACATCAGTGTGGGGGAGAAAAATTCCATTAGCATCGGTCTTGTAAACTGGGCAAAACAGAAGTTTCAGGGGAAATGGTGCAAAAGGGAAAAGATATGTTCATGGAGACGGACACGAACGGATTCCTCTAGCCCGATAATGGGTCTAGCCACAACAGATATATTCTATGAAAGATTTCCTTAGGTTATAATCAATCAATAGGGCCAACCTCTTGGTCACTTATCCTACTTTATGATGTCCTCGCTTGCTTGCTCCAACAATCTCTCGCTTCCTTCTTCAAGTTCATGAAACAAGTGAACAACAACAGCACACAAACATAATAATAGAAAATTTTCAATTCAAACTATTTAATAATTCAAGAAGCATTAATACACGGATATGTAATAGTACAAAACATATAGTAAATCAATCGATAGTTTCATATATTAATATCAAAGAGAGATTACAACCATTCATCTTGACATCGCAGTCTTCCTCTGACAACACCAGGTTCCCACACACTTTCGCTAGCATTCCATGATGGCTTCAAACAATAATAGTTTAAAGACTCTTCCCTTTAGGCTTCACTCCAAACCAAACATACTTCTCCCTCACACAACTAGATGACTACAACTAGTAGTATATTCACACTCAGCCAAAATAGTATATTCACACTCAGCCAAAATTGTAACTATGACTAGTTTGTGTTTGGGATGAAGGGAGGTTTATATAGGAAATATGGATGGGAGATGGATCCTCTTCTCATGGGAGAAGGACTCATCCCTTGGGGTAGTTCCATCATGATAGGGGAAAGGAGCCCAAATTGTCATCCTCGACCCCATCTGGCCAAACCATTTATTGGACTTTCATTACAAAGCTTCTAGAGCTGGAAGCTTCGACTCTAATTTAAAAAACTTTCCGTAATAGGACCGGCGCGACTGGAACACAGCTCAGTCGCACTGGTCAGCATGGGGAATAGTGCTAATCTCTACACATCGGTGTGAGGAATAGTGCTAATCTCTGCACAATGGTGCGGAGGAGACAAAGGCCATTAGCATCAGTCTTGTAAACTGGGCAAAACAGAAGTTTCAGGGGAAATGGTGCAAAAGGAAAAAGATCTGTTCATGGAGAGGGACATAATGAGAGTTTCTCCATGAAGGCAAAGCATGCGAGGTTCACTGTAGAGGTCCTCCAGGATCAAGGAATGGGGAGTACAGGGGCAGTGACAAAATGTTGTGTAACAAATTCCCCCTAAAGCATGAAGGCCCAGCTAGAGTGAGGGATGAAATGCTTTATAAATCGGTGCGGGGAACTGGTCTGTCGTCGAAAAACCTACAAGCAAGTATAGATACATATACATAAACTGAGATCTCTATCAAATGATACATGAATCATGGCATGGACGTAGAAATCCATAGAATGATCATGTAAATGGATCCAAGTATGGGCGCAGCCATCCACCAAAGAGGATCATAATGAAACTAAGGTATGGTCATAGCCATCCAATAATGAGAAGGATCGCATATGATAACTCATAGTCTGGTCCCAGCCAACCATCTGAAAGAGACATGCATATCATCATAAACCATGTGACACCACTTTGTAACCTGGAGTTGTGTGATCTGAAGCATCCCAAACTTAGGTGGAATGTCAGCCACAACAATGTCCATGACTATTGTTTTCGCTGGAATTTGTGTGAGTCCCACAACAACATCTTTAATCAAACAAATGCATTGAACTCTTTTTGAATCAAAGGAAAATAAATCCTTATATGGTCTAGTTACCTCTAATCCCGGTCTTTCCATGATCACCTTGGGCATAAGATTATGAGATGCCCCTGAATCTAACATAGCATTATGTAAAGCCATATCATGAATGCTAATGCTTATGTAGAAAGGAGGAAATTCTTCATTATGTTCATCTTCAAGTCTTGGACCCAAGTAAATAACTGGATTATCTTCTTGTACATTTAAGATATCAGCTACTCCTGGTTGTGAATTGAGCATTTCAACAATCTTACTTCTGTATTTGTCTACCTTGAGGATTTCACTAAAGGGGACTGATATCTTGATTTTTGCAATCTCATTCTCAAGTTTAAAAACAGAAACATTCTTCTCAATTTCTTTAGTAGGGGATGGAGCTTGAATATCCTTTTTTCTAGGTGGAGAATCATTTTTAGCTTTAGCAACCTTTGAATTGTCCTTCTTATCTTCAATAGCCTTTGAAGCATCCTTCTTTGGTTGTGCTTTGTTTGTTGTAATAGGCATGTTTATGTTCCTCAGATTGTACTGCTTTTGCATCTCAAAGATTGCATGTTGATAGCCCTTTAAATAGTCTGAAGGTTCCTCCCCTAGTTTGGTCATACTGGACTCATCATGTTCTTCCTTAGTCAAGAAGATACCTCGCACTTCTTCATCAAAACAATGGATGGACTCCTCAAGGATTTCAGGTTCATCTTCATCATCAACCAAATTTTGCTGGAAAGGAGGTCTTACTGGAGGATCTGACTGTTGATTCCTATTTTCTCTTGGCCTTTGCTGATTTTGAGGTCTCCTGAACTGGGGATTTCTAAATTGAGGTTCCTGCTGCACTGGAGGAGCAGAAGTATTCCCAAGAGCCAACAGATCCATCAGTTTTTCCATGGTCTTCATCATTGTGTCAAACTTATCTTCTAGAGATGAAGTGGAAGGTTTCTCTTCCTCTTTCAGTTTAGCTTTTTCCATCTTTGATTTCTTAGCAGCAATCATGTTTACTTCAGCTTTAATTGCATCGTTTTACATGTCAGCAAGAGTAGCAAAATCCCTTTCTCTGAGTAACAGAGAGAAGTCAGAATCAAATGCTTTGGCATATCTCAGTTGTGCCAAGGCCCCAGGAGGTTTCAAATGAGCTAGAATGGAATTGTATATTTTATTAAACCTTTTGGAGAATTTTTGGATAGTTTCATCAAGTGCTCTTCTAAGATTTTTGTATTCAGTGAGAGCTTGGACCGGATTAGTTCTGTTTCCCCATTTTCTTAGAAAACTATCTTCAAACTCTGCCCAACTGTGAATGCTCCCAGCTGTAAGAGCTTTAAACCATTTTCTAACCTCTCCAATGAAAGTTTGTGCAAACAATCTTAGCTTCACGTCCTCATCATCAACTTCCTCTCTATCAGCAAAATCATTGAATCTGTCTACATGTTCTTCTGCTGTGATTTCTTCATCTCCACCCCATGTTGGAATTATAGCAGCATATTTGCTGGAAAGATCATGTAAAACAGCAGGGAGGGCTAGTGGAGCATACCTAGCAGGTACGGCCATAATTAATGGAGGAACAGTGATAACAGGTACTATAGGGGTAGAGGAACCAGAACTGATATGAGATGGATTTCCTAGTGTCAGAGAACTACTAGGACTAGCAGAGGCAGAAGATAAAGTACTGATACGAAAAGGACTATTTGGATTTTGCAAACCACTGACAAATGTACTCCAATTTGGAAGGGGTAGACCAGTTTTAGATTTGAGTAAGACTTCAAAAGGATCAAGCTCTTTAAGTTTGTTTAGATCTTCCTCTTCTAACAACAATTCAAAAGTAACAACCTCCCAAAATTCCTCCTTATCTTTTTGTGACACTAAGGATGAAGTATCAATACCTCTTTTTTGTAAATCTAAAATAATTCCAATAAGTTATTCTTCATTTTCAGACCTCAGCAACACCTCATGAATCTTATCATCAACAATTTTGTCTTCAGGACTTCTTGAAAATTCAGAGAGCAAAGATTTTGCAAAAGATGGAGTACCTGGTATTTCGGTAAATCTTTGTCTACTCCTTGAAATGGTGTTTGGATTTTCCACAGGGGTAGGTTGATTTGGGTCAGGATTTCTCTGTGTGTATCTCCCTCTCAAAGCCACCTCTTCAACTTTTGAAAACGTATGGAGTCACCAAGGTAGATTGCAGCCTCAAAAGTTCTTCTGAGCTTGTGCTACCTTCAGAAGTTCAATCTCTTGATTTCGGGAATGATTAATCTTCAGACTCCCAGCAGACGCACCAAAATGTTATCTCAAAATCAGGCCCTGGAAGGCTGCAGACCAGGAAGACTTCAAGTAACTATTTCAAACCTACTTTAGGTTGAGGCTTAGCCTCCCCAACCAGAGAGGGCTCTCTAAAAGGGTTAATGTTTTTTATTATAGTTAAGATGGCTAACTCTTGTGAGACAAATGTGCACGTATGAATGGTGGAAACACATTTAGAAACTATCCATTGGGCTTATGGATGAAACATTATTTTGAGTATAACAATGGTATTAACCTTACATAGAAGTCAGGGCATTCAACATTCAATGCATTCAGAACATCGAATAACTTATGGGACCACACAGTCTATGAATGTATACAGGAAGTTAGAGCACTATAAGTGAATTCTAAGTGATAACACATTCATACCACTGCAAATATTAGGAAAAGAATAACACAACACATTCTGAACATCGAATCCCTCTTGAGTCCTGAGAAGTAAAGCCAATATTGTATTACTAAAACAGAGTCTTTACATGAAGCCAAATATCAGAGCTTTTTTCAATCAATTTCCAACCCTTGGTACATTGCTCTTTCTTCTATATATAGAGTTATTTTACAAGGCTGAGATTCCTCCTCCAACATGAGGGGAACTCGAATTCTACTTCTTATGACACCTATTCAAATTCTAACTACCTATTAAAAGTAACAAACTGCTAACTGGACTTTTTAGAGATCTAAGTCAAATAGGAGTCTAACTCCATATCATGCTAATAATAGCCTTAATTACAATCATTCTCGTTCTTTGACAAGTGGTCTTTTTTTAGTTTGGCTGTGGTGGATGTTCGAAGCTCCATACTGGTCCTCAATTTCCCATCTTCTCCATTTTCCTGAAAAGTAGGGAACTGCCCCTGTTTATCTGCCTTTGGTTTTCCTCAAAGATATTCGAATCTAATGAACCATACCCTTCGTCTTTGATTATGCAAAATATATCAGAATACCATGTCCTTGATGTGTTGTCAACCTTTTCCATGTGTGAAGACAAAAGCTCCTCCAAGCTGTCTGACATATCATGGACTGTAGTAAATATGATCACTTTATAACAAAAAGTTTAGAATTGGGTTCGAATATATATATTTCCTCCACCTGGCTTGACCTTGTTGAAATTTGATACCTTTAGATTATCCTTTGAAGATATTCCTTTTTCAAAAAATTTCCCTCGTTCTCTCAAAATCTGTTGACTGAGTTTAAATTATGTAGCTTCAGCAGTTTCGTAACGCGCTACGAAACTGATGTACATTAGTCACCATCTTCAGCAGTTTCGTAGCACACTACGAAACTGCTCGGTAATTCCAAAAAACAGTTTCAACCAAAAAAATTTCTATTTTGAGCCTCTTGATATTTAAACATCCTTTTCAATTGCTACAAAGATTTTCAAAACTGAGTGAAAATGTATGATTCTTCAAGAAAGATTGTAACAAGGAAAACCATCAAAATTTGAAACATAACCTTACTTGATGTGTGACTTCTTTAAGGATATTCTTTCTACTGGCTTAACTATATCTTTAAGTCCTCAATTTGTTTCTTCATGACTCTGATCCCAGTTCTCAAGTTTGTATTGACCTTTCTGATGAATTGCACTTCCTTTATTGCAAGGACAATCCAGCTACGGAATTGAACATTAAAATCAACCACCTTGGGTATTTGAAATGTTTTGTCCTCCCACCGAACTTGCATTTGGTTAAAATAAGCCTCCTTGATTGCAAATTTCCTGGAAGCTTTCTTCAGTCTAGCAATTTCAAAGATTTCCAATTCCAACCTCCTTTTCAACTCTTCCACACTATCTTCTTCTTGAAGGGTAATTTCTTTGCTTTTATCTTTTCCTTCATGAGGTTGTGTTGCCTCCCCTGTTTCATCTGCTCCTGGCAATATCTCCTGTATGTCTTTGAAATTCCTCGTTATGGGTCTTCGTGGCCTAAAGACAAATTTATCAACTGGATCATCGAACTTGAGCTTTTTCGAGGCTTTATTTTTCTTAGCCTTGTCTTTTCCTGACTCTATCACATCTGCTTGAACTAGGGGAGACTCTTCAATATCAATTGCCTGCAATATGTCATTAAGACTTCCCTTTGAAACCGGGGTGTCTTCAGTCACCACTGATTTGCCTTTTTCTTTAACTACCTGGCTCCTAGTCCTTCTTCTTTGAACTCCGTCACCTATGCTTGACTCATGTGCACCTTCTTTGACCTCAGCTTTCTCTTTAAGGGACTGCTGGGGTGTATCCTGGATAGTCAGTGGCTTGGTGGATTCTCTTACTTGTTTCCTAGCCTTCAACTTTGAAAACTTCCTGGATCTTATTTCTGCCTGATTACCAGTTGTTGTTGGAAGATCTTTTACAGCTTGAGGACTGAGACCAGTCTCGTTCTTGAAACTAGACATGAATATGAATGTGGGCCAGTCCCTACCTACTCTTTGGAGTTCATGCAGAACAATCAACTTAATTAAACCATGGTGAAACAATGAAGTCTCACAAGCCTCTTTCCTTAGTTGCACCTTATCACACATTTTGCTTAGGCTATGGAATAAGAAGAAAGGTAAATCAATAGATGTCTTCCCTGTGAAATGCAACAGAAGTTTGAAATGATTTGAATACACCTTATTGTATCTCCCTTCATAGGTAAGGTACTTTTGTATGCAGGTAAGAAAATTGGCATACAAATCCTTGACATAACTCCTAGGAACAAATTTGTTTAAATCGGAGTTAAAGAACTCGTGATTCAGAAATTCTTTACATGGGTTCATATCGAATTTGAAATTCTTAAACCAAGTTTCTTGCCCTCTTGGAATCTCTATAACTGTGGATATTATGTCTGGTGAGACATGTATTTCAATCATAATAACCTTTGAATTCAGTCCTGTGAAATTCAAGGAAAATTCCTTGGTGACCTGTGCATGACCTCCCTGGAGTTTCTTGCAAAAATTCCAGCACCCAGCTTGCTTGAATGCATGCTCAAATTCCCTGTTTCTCAAGGTTATGTCTAAACCTTCGGGTTTAGTCCTTAAACACCTGCCTGACCTGTGATTCTTTCTCTCTACAGACCCCTCCATGAATCTCCAGCGCAATGATATGTTTGATGACCGGCTCTGTTTCAATCTTTGATCTCTGCCTCGCTTGATATGTAATGCATTCAAATTGAACGTTTGTAGATTTGTCCCTTATGCAATGAATGCAATCATGACTAAGACTGTGCATACCTGACTTTTCTTGGATCTTGCAATCCGAGTGTACCAGAGTATCTAGCGACTGTAATGATGGAGATAAGCAGTTAGACCTGATATGTGGAGTGTATAAGCTAACAGTGAATGATGCAACCATAATTGAACTTGATAGATTTGAAAGTTGGGAAAGATTTGATGCGGATTGCACGAATATCCAATTTTGTAGCGTAGTCAGTGTAAAATTTGAATTATGTGCTACGAAATCACCGAAAACATGTTGCGCTGCGAAATTACCTAAAACGCTTTGTGGCACATAGTAACCTTTGAACAAAACTAACACATGATTATGAGACCGGTGATGAATGAGAATGCATAGTTGGCTCAAGACTCCTAAGACTCAGACTCTAAGGCAAACAAAAATCAAACTTAGACTAGCACCAACCTTTACCATCAAACTAATGTGAAAAATTTTGGCATTAGAATTCTTAAGTGATAACAGTGGCTCCACTTGGGATAGTGTGCTCCTGTAGTACACTAAGAACTCGCAGGTCCAGTGCTTTATCCATTTTATGATAAACATAGATTTGCTTGACAAGCATCTTTTTCCAGCTTCTTGGGCCTTCACCTCGGGCTTAAGCTTTCTGTTCAACTTGTCATTATTTGCAACAAAAGAAAAACTGATAAAACGGGTATATACAATGTTGTAGAAACTGGTAGGATTTTGATCAATAATAATGCTTTAGGAACTTGCCATTGACAGGTCCTCCAGCATATGGTTTTCCATCAATTTCTTGCAGAATGTTAGTGTTGTTTCCATGAAAATAAGAAATTTGATATGGGCCTTTCCACAAATTTTCAAATTTACCGTGCTTACCCTTTTCTTCAATTCTGGCTTCCCATTTCAGTACTTTATCATGGATTTGAAAAGTCACTTCTTTGATCTTCTTATCAAATGTTCTCTTGATTCTGTTCTGACTTTGTTGATGACTATCATGCACCTCACTTCTTTCCTCCTGTAAGGCTATCAGCTGATTGATCCTTCTTTGTACAGCGTTTGGTTCCTCCTCTAATCCCTAAATTAGCTTCATTACTCGTACTCCAAGTGATGTTGGAAATATGGCTTCAGCACCGTATACTAACTCATATGGTGATGTTACAATGGATCTCTTTGTACAAATCCGGTCAGCCCACAAAGCATATTTCAATTTCAAATGCCAAGCTTTTTTATTTTCCTACAGCAGCTTCTTGATTATCCTTACAAGGCTTCTGTTTGATGATTCAGCAAGGCCATTCCCTTGCAGATAATAAGCAGTAGAGTGTCCAAGAGAAATGTGATACCGATGGCAAAAATTAATCATCTTCTTGGGCTTAAAAGCTTGGGCATTGTCAGTTATAATATTCATTGGGCAACCAAATCTTGATAATATATTATTTTCTAAGAAAGAGATAATCACTGAATCATTTGTCTGCCTTGTTGGGACTGCTTCTATCCATTTGGTAAAGTAATCAGTGGCTGTGAGAATCCAGAGATGCTGACCTGATGAAGGAGGATTAATTTCCCCTATAAAATCCAATCCCCATTGCTGGAAGGGTGCTTCAACATATATAGGAACCAAAGGCAATGGCACAAGCTTCCTCTTTCCTTCAAACACTTGACATTCATGACATGTAGCTACCTTTTTATAGATATCTTTGAACATAGTTGGCCAAAAATATCCAGCTCTCAAGACCTTATTTGCAGTAGCTTTCCAACAGTGATGTCCTCCACAATCTCCCTTATGGAATTCATCAATTACTTGATCAGCTTCTTCTTCAAGGAGACAATTTAATAATATCCCTCCTGCATCTTTCCAAAACAAATTTTGGTCATACACAAAATATCTTAGATACTTCAGCTTGACAAACCGAGCTTTGGACTTTGAAAGATTAGCAGGGGGTTTATTATGCTGCAGAAAAAATGCTACGTCCTTATACCATTCTAAAAGCAAGAATTTTTCATTTATTTTGACTAACTCCTCTTCATTTTCAGAAATTTCTGAGATCTCTGTACTTAAGTTGATGTCAAGACAGTCAAAATTTGATTGTGTCAGCAACTTAGCTAAGCCTTGACCCTTTACCAATTTTGTGGGTTTAATCTCAATGTCATATTCTAACAGTTTTTCTATCCACTTACCTCTTTTTCCATCCGGATCGACCTGTGTTAGAATATCCTTTATAACAGCATTTGGAATGTAAGCAACAATGTGAGAATGCAAAACATAGATTCTGAAATCCTTTATTGCTTTCACCAAGGCATAAGCTTGCTTCTCTAGGATATTATACTTCAGTTCAGCATTTTCTAATGTCTTACTAAAGAAAGAAATAGGTTGTTCAGTACCTTGATTTCCTTTTTGCAGCAAAACTCCAGCAATTGTATCCTCAGAAGCAAATGTAAAAATAAGGAATTCTTTGGTAAAATCTGGGCTGATAAGTATTGGTGCTTGTGTGAGTGCCTTCTTGATCTCCTCAAAAGATTTCTTTGCTTCGGCTATCCATTTAAATTATGCTCCCTTTTTCAACATCTTTGTTATATTCTTGATAACTTCAGCAAAGTTAGGAATGACGCGTCTAACAAAATTGACTTTTCCAAGAAAGGATTGAATTTCTTTCCTACTTCTTGGTCGATCTAACCTTTGAATTTTGCTAACTCTATTAGGATCAATCCTAATTCCTTCTTCAGAAATGATATGACCAAGAAGTTTTCCTGATGTTAAAGCAAAAATACTTTTAGTGGGATTAATAGAAATGCCAAACCTTCTACATTTTAACAAAATTATTTCAAGGTGCTTCAAATGATCTTCTTCTCTCTTTGAAAAAACTGTGATGTCATCAAGATATACCACCACTTATTTATCCTTTTCTTCAGAAAAAGCAATATCCATTGCTCTCTGGAAAGTGGCCCCTGCATTCATAAGACCAAAATGCATCTTGGCGTACATGAATGTTCCCCATGGCGTTGTGAAGGTTGTTTTTTCTTGATCATTTGGATGAACAAGAATTTGATTGTACCCTGAGAAACCATCAAGCATAGACATCCTTTGTGAACCAACAATGTTTTGCAGAATCATATCCATCTTGGGAAGAGGATAATTATCTTTCAATGAGGCTTTATTCAGATTTATGAAGTCTATACAAATCCTTATCTCTCCATTCTTTTTCCTAACTGGGACCAAATTAGCAAGCCAATTTGAGAATCTGATTGGAACAATAATCTTAGCATCGAAAAAAAATTTCACTTCCTTTTCAATCAATGGCAGTAGGAGAGGATTAATTCTTCTTAACTTCTGCTTGAAAGGTTTTTCATTCTCCTTAATAGGAATGGTATGTTGTATAATTGAGGAATCATATTGTTTCAAGTCATCATAGCTCCATGCAAAAACATTAATGAACCTTTTCATCATCTCAACATATTTAGTCTTCATATCAGTTGAAAGAAATTTCGAAATCTTGACCATCTTAGGCACAACTGAATCCCCTAAATTGCATCTTTCTACCTCTTCCCCATCAGCTTGTAATTTTGGAGCTTTGAACACATCATTTTGATCAAACAATTTCTCAAGGGGAATAAGACCTTTTGGAATTAAGTTTTTTTTTAATTGTAAGACTTCAGATCTTTCCTTTGACTCTACTAACATATTTTGCTGATCCATTTGAGTGTTTTCAAATTCTCCCTTTAATTCAATGAAATTCCTTACCTGTTGATCATCCTCAAAGACTTTCCAATTTGTGATGTTATCTGGTATAACTGGTCGATGGCGAACCTCCACCTCATAATTTTCAGAAGAGTGCATAGGAATAATAAAAAGGCTGGCAGAAACAGCAAGAGAATCTGCAGTAGAGTTTTGGTCTCTGGTTTTGATGGTGAACGAATAGGCCTGAAACTTTTCCAACAAATCCAACACTAAATTTCTATATGTTCTCATCCTTGCATCCTTAGTTTGGTAAGCTCCTTCTACTTGTTTAATTACCAATTCAGAATCTCCACAAACAACAATGTTTCTAGCTCTCAATTTTATCAAGGCTTCTAGGCCTAAAATCAGAGATTCGTACTCGGCCATATTGTTAGTGCAATCAAAACTTAACTTACAGGAGAGAAACTTACTTTCCTTATTTGGACTTGTGATACAAATCCCAGCTCCTGCCCCTTCTCTTCCTGCTGATCCATCAAAGTGTAATGACCACCAACCTGTTTTGTCTCTTTCATCTCCTTGCTGCCTTCCTTGATACTGATTTTCTGAAAGCTTCTCTTCTGATTCTCTTCCAACTGATTCATTGAATAGGATGGCTGATCCGAGACCAGTATCAAATGAATAAATAGGAAAATTTTGAGGCTTGTCTTTGCTGCTTACCATATAAGCCATTCTGGTCTCCCGATACAACCTCCTTTGTTCACCAAAAACTGGGATAGTAGCATAGGTAAGGTCCATTTGCATCGTGCCCTTGATTTTTCTTGCCCACGATCTTGAAATAAGCATCCCAAACTTAGGTGGAATGTCAGCCACAACAATGTCCATGACTATTGTTTTCGCTGGAAATTGTGTAAGTCCCACAACAACATCTTTAATTAAACCAACGTATTGCACTCTTTTTGAATCAAAGGAAAATAAATCCTTATATGGTCTAATTACCTCTAATCCCAGTGTTTCCATGATCACCTTGGGCATAAGATTATGAGATGCCCCTGAATCTAACATAGCATTATGTAATGTCATATCATGAATGCCAATTCTTATGTAGAAAGGAGGAAATTCTTCATCCTGTTCATCTTCAAGTCTCGGACCCAAGTAAATAACAGGATTATCTTCTTGTACATTTAAGATATCAGCTACTCCTGGTTGTGAATTGAGCATTTCAACAATCTTACTTCTGTATTTGTCTTGCTTGAGGATTTCACTAAAGGGGACTGATATCTTGATTTTTGCAATCTCATTCTCAAGGTTAAAAACAGAAACATTCTTCTCAATTTCTTTAGTAGGGGATGGAGCTTGAATATCCTTTTTGCCAGGTGGAGAATCATTTTTACCTTCAGCAACCTTTGAATTGTCCTTCTTATCTTCAATAGCCTTTGAAGCATCCTTCTTTAGTTGTGCTTTGTTTGCTGTAACAGGCACGTTTCTGTTCCTGAGATTGTACTGTTTTTGCATCTCAAAGATAGCATGTTGATAGCCCTTTAAATAGTCTGAAGGTTCCTCCCCTGGTTTTGTCATACTGGACTCATCATGTTCTTCCTTAGTCAAGAAGATACCTGGCACTTCTTCATCAAAACAATGGATGGACTCCTCAGGGATTTCAGGTTCATCTTCATCATCAACCAAATTTTGCTGGAAACGAGGTCTTACTGGATGATCCAGCTGTTGATTCCTATTTTCTCTTGGCCTTTGTTGATTTTGAGGTCTCCTGAATTGAGGATTTCTAAATTGAGGTTCCTGCTACGCTGGAGGAGCATAAGTATTCCCAAGAGCCAATCGATCCATCAATTTTTCCATGGTCTTCATCATTGTGTCAAACTTATCTTCTGGAGCTGAAGTGGAAGGTTTCTCTTCTTCTTTCAGTTTAGCTTTTTCCATCTTTGATTTCTTAGCAGCAATCATGTTTACTTCCACT
Organism: Pinus taeda; assembly: GCA_000404065.3. Classification (NCBI taxonomy): domain Eukaryota; kingdom Viridiplantae; phylum Streptophyta; class Pinopsida; order Pinales; family Pinaceae; genus Pinus; species Pinus taeda. The sequence goes on from APFE030262359.1 coordinate 67,650, forward strand.
TTAATTTCCTCATTTTGCATGTCAGCAAGAGTAGCAGAATCCCTTTCTCTAAGTAAAAGAGAGAAGTAAGAATCAAATGCTTCGGCATATCTTAGTTGTGCCAAGGCCCCAAGAGGTTTCAAATGAGCTGGAATGGAATTCTATATTTTATTAAACCTTTTGGAGAAGTTTTGGATGGTTTCATCAAGTGCTCTTCTAAGATTGTTGTATTTAGTGAGAGCTTGGACCGGATTAGTTCTGTTTCCCCACTTTCTTAGAAAACTATCTTCAAACTCTGCCTAACTATGAATGCTCCCAGCTGTAAGAGCTTTAAACCATTTTATAACCTCTCCAATGAAAGTTTGTGCAAAAAATCTTAGCTTCACATCCTCATCATCAACTTCCTCTCTATCAGAAAAATCATTGAATCTGTCTACATGTTCTTCTGCTGTGATTTCTTCATCTCCACCCCATGTTGGAATTCTAGCAGCATATTTGTTGGGAAGGTCATGTAAAACAGCAGGGAGGGCTAGTGGAGCATACCTAGCAGGTACGGCCATAATTAATGGAGGAACAGTGATAATAGCTACTATAGGGACAGAGGAACCAGAACTGATATGAGATGGATTTCCTAATGTTTGAGAACTACTAGGACTGGCAGAGGCAAAAGATAAAGTACTGATACAAAAAGGACTATTTGGACTTTGCAAACCACTGACAAATGTACTCCAATTTGGAAGGGGTAGACCAGTTTTAGATTTGAGTAAGACTTCAAAAGGATCAACCTCTTTAAATTTGTTTAGATCTTCCTCTTCTAACAACAATTCAGAAGTAACAACCTCCCAAAATTTGTCCTTATCTTTTTGTGACACTAAGGATGAAGTATCAATACCTCATTTTTGTAAATATAAAATAATTCCAATAAGTTCTTCTTCAATTTCAGACCTCAACAACACCTCATGAATCTTATCATCAACAATTTTGTCTTCAGGACTTCTTGAAAACTCAGAGAGCAAAGATTTTGCAAAAGATGGGGTACCTGGTATTTCGGTAAATCTTTGTCTGCTCCTTGAAATGGCGTTTGGATTGTCCACAGGGGTAGGTGGATCTAGGTCAGGATTGCTCCATGTGTATCTCTCTCTCGAAGCCACCTTTTCAGCTTTTGAAAATGTATGGAGTCATCAAGGTAGATTGCAGCCTCGAAAGTTCTTCTGAGCTCCTGCTACCTTCAAAAGTTCAGTCTCTTGATTTCGGGAATGATTAATCTTCAGACTCCTGGCAGACGCACCAAAATGTTATCTCAAAATCAGGCCCTGGAAGGCTGCAGACCAGGAAGACTTCAAGTAACTGTTTCAAACCTACTTTAGGCTGAGGCTTAGCCTCCCCAACCAGAGAGGGCTCTCTCAAAGCGTTAATGTTTTTTATTATAGTTAAGATGGCTAACTCTTGTGAGACAAATGTGCAAATATGAATGGTGGAAACACATTTAGAAACTATCCATTGGGCTTATGGAGTCAACATCATTTTGAGTATAACAATGGTATTAACCTTACATAGAAGTCAAGGCATTCAACATTCAACGCATTCAGAACATCGAATAACTTATGGGACCACACATTCTATGAATGTATACAGGAAGTTAGAGAACTAAAAGTGAATTCTAAGTGATTACACATTCATACCACTGCAAATATTAGGAAAAGAATAACACAACACATTCTGAACATCGAATCCCTCCTGAGTCCTGAGAAGTAAAGCCAATCTTGTATTACTAAAACAGAGTCTTTACATGAAGCCAAATATCAGAGCTTTTTTCAATCAATTTCCAACCCTTGGTACATTGCTCTTTCTTTTATATATAGATTTATTTTACAAGGTTGAGATTCCTCCTCCAACATGAGGGGAACTCGAATTCTACTTCTTATGACACCTATTCAAATTCTAACTACCTATTAAAAGTAACAAACTGCTAACTGGAATTTTTAGAGATCTAAGTCAAATAGGAGTCTAACTCCATATCATGCTAATAATAGCCTTAATTACAATCATTCTCGTTCTTTGAAAAGTGGTCTTTTTTTAGTTTGGCTGTGGTGGATGTTTGAAGCTCCATACTGGTCCTCAATTTCCCATCTTCTCCATTTTCCTGAAAAGTTGGGAACTGCCCCTGTTTATCTGCCTTTGGTTTTCCTCAAAGATATTCGAATCTAATGAACCATACCCTTTGTCTTTGATTATGCAAAATATATCGGAATACCACGTCCTTAATGTGCTGTCAACCTTTTCCATGTGTGAAGATAAAAGCTCCTCCAAGCTGCCTGACATATCATGGACTATAGTAAATATGATCACTTTATAACAAAAAGTTTAGAATTGGGTTCGAATATATATATTTCCTCCACGTGTCTTGACCTTGTTGAAAGTTGATACCTTTAGATTATCCTTTGAAGATATTCCTTTTTCAAAAAATTTCCCTCGGTCTCTCAAAATCTATTGACTGAGTTTAAATTATGTAGGCTACGAAACTGTTGTACATTAGTCACCATCTTCAGCAGTTTCGTAGCGCACTACGAAACTGTTGGGTAATTCCAAAGCACAGTTTCAACCAAAAAATTTGCTATTTGAGCCTCTTGATATTTAAACATCCTTTTCAATTGCTCCAAAGCTTTTCAAAACTGAGTGAAAATGTATGATTCTTCAAGAAAGATTGTAACAAGGAAAACCATCAAAATTTGAAACATAACCTTACTTGATGTGTGACTTCTTGAAGGATATTCTTTCTGTTGGCTTAACTGTATCTTTAAGTCCTCAATTTGTTTCTTCATGACTCTGATCCCATTTCTCAGGTTTGTATTGACCTTTCTGATGAATTGCGCTTCCTTTATTTAGGGACAGTCCAGCTACGGAATTGAACATTAAAATCAACCACCTCGGGTATTTGAAATGTTTTGTCCTCCCACCAAGCTTGCATTTGGTTAAAATAAGCCTCCTTGATTGCAAATTTCATGGAAGCTTTCTTCAGTCTAGCAATTTCAAAGTTTGCCAATTCCAACCTCATTTTCAACTCTTCCACACTATCTTCTTCTTGAAGGGTAACTACTTTTCTTTTATCTTTTCCTTCATGAGGTTGTGTTGCCACCCCTGTTTCATCTTCTCCTGGAAATATCTCCTGTATGTCTTTGAAATTCCTCATTATGGTTCTTTTTGGCCTAAAGACAAATTTATCAACTGGATCATCGAACTTGAGCTTTTTCGAGGCTTTATTTTTCTTAGCCTTGCCTTTTCCTGACTCTATCACATCTGCTTGAACTAGGGGAGACTCTTCAATATCAATTGTCTGCAATATGTAATTAAGACTTCCCTTTGAAACCGGGGTGTCTTTAGTCACCACTGATTTGCATTTTTCTTTAGCTACATGGCTCCTAGTCCTGCTTCTTTGAACTCCTTCACCTGTGCTTGACTCATGTGCACCTTCTTTGACCTCAGCTTTCTCTTTAAGGGACTTCTGGGGTGTATCCTGGATAGTCAGTGGCTTGGTGGATTCTCTTACTTGTTTCCTAGCCTTCAACTTTGAAAACCTCCTGGATCTTATTTATGCCTGATGACCAGTTGTTGTTGGAAGATCTTTTACAGCTTGAGGACTGAGACCAGTCTCGTTCTTGAAACCAGACATGAATATGAATGTGGGCCAGTCCCTACCTACTCTTTGGAGTTCATGCAGAACAATCAACTTAATTAAACCATGGTGAAACAATGAAGTCTCACAAGCCTCTTTCCTTAATTTCACCTTATCACACATTTTGCTTAGGCTATGGAATAAGAAGAAAGGTAAATCAATAGATGTCTTCCCTGTGAAATGCA
>APFE030262372.1:0-22931 GCA_000404065.3 Pinus taeda
TGCAACTACAACCCCATTTTAAAATACACCTAAGTAGAAAATAAATCAATTCTACCTCTTATACAATGACTCAAATCTAAAACATTCCTATTATGTTATCTAATGCATTTACCAATTAAATGTCTTTACTTATGATATTGCAACAATGAAAAATAGTATATATTATATGTTTTTTTTGTGGTGGTTAATGAGATGAATCATCATAGATTTTGTCATTTGAATAAAAGGATAAGACTTTATCTATGCATGGGTGTATGAATAGCTATATCGTTCCAAAATATTAATTCTGATTATAAATTATAAATTATGGTATCATCAAGATTACTCATGAACTGCAATTTATGGAGAAAGGAAGGGGAACTGGAGATCAAACTCATTGTGCTCGTTTTTAGGATCACACTGAGGAGAAAAGGAAAGGCAAGATGACGAAGCCAAATATGTCAAACCTCAATGTAGAACCTATTTATATTTGAAGATCAAAGAAGAGCCAAGTGGAGACCATAACCGAGAGTTCCTTTCTCATGGAACTAGATATCTTTCTTAGTCTGCAATTATAGCTTTCTATTCCATAGAAACATAAGAGACATTTGTTTCATAACTCATTTCCAAGTCATCAACTCCAATTTTTTCCACCCCGATAGCACAAAAATAGTTGAAAAATTAGGTGTCAATCCACTCTAGATTAGGTGTCATGTAATGCAACATGTGTTAATCCCAATAAACTAAAGCAGAATGAATTTCACATAAAATAGGAAAGAGAAAAAAAGGCTTGCATAGATCTCTATTATAGTACCTAGAACTTTCAACCATAGGTTTGCATGTGGAGTTTTTTTCTTTCAATGTAGTTTGATAAGTCATCAAAGGTTGAGATAGATATATGCTAGAATACTTTTACAAGAATATTTAAAATTTTAGAGACCTCATTATCCTCCTCATGTGGTCTTGTGTGACAAACATTAACCATCGTGTAGGGTCCTAATCATGAAACAGATGAAAATCTGGATGAGAAGGATGAAACCGTGATGTTATGATTCCCTAAATGGAATTGCATAGAAACAATAATAAGCAAGTTGCGAGGTTAAGTTTCCCTACTAGAAATGGTTTAGATGATGAACAAATATGGTACAAGGTTGTGGTTCGTGAAAAAGGTTATGCGTGTTATTTTTCTTACTAATATTTTCTTTGACGAAAAGTGAAGTGTTTACTTGAAACACGTGGCTTAAAAATCTTCTACACGTGTTAAACCAAAACTATGAGAAAATTTTTGAATGCCTACTTGGTAATGGAGAAAACTATGAATAGTTCATGGTTTCACCCATTCTTCGGTAGAGAATCACAAGCTTATGCCTTGGTGATATATGGTTTTGCTCATATTTGACTCACATGTTCAGGTTTTCATTGATTTTTGTGTAGGAAACCATAAATTTGTAACTGGCCCATCACGTATTTCACCATTTGTAAGCACAATCATGATTAAATGCATTTCTAAGAGTTTGTAAGGTGGATAGTGTTTGCAAACTTGAACGAGGTGAGGATGGGGTCACACCTGTTTAATATTGTATATAGAATCTAGGATAACACAATTATTTTCATTATATACTTCTAAATATACCTTGATGAAGATAATTATTTACTAATGATAACTATGACAAAGGTTTAGGTTTGATTACACAAAAACGTGTGGAACCATGGACATGAATAACCAAGTCACAAGGTCATGGTTTCTTGCTCAAAAATAGGCAAAACCATGAATGGGTAAGTTAAATGAGGGAAGCATGATTTCTGACTCATAAATAGGCAAAACCATGAATGAGTAGGTTAAATGAGAGAAGCCTTAAATACAGTTATTATTACCTAATAAAAAAATAAAATCAAGTGACCATGTTAGGATCAACTACTCTAAATGACAAAACCACATTATTAAGAATAACAAAACTGCATATGGTTCTAATATCTTGTCTCAAAATAAATAAAATCCTACAAGATTTATATTTCTACCCATTTTCAAATAAATAATCATAACCTTGTTTCCTTATGATTTCACTTATTTTCAATTTAGATATTTATATTTTCTTCTGAACAAAGAATCATATACTTATTTACAAGTCCGCTTATTTTCAATTTACATATTTATATTTCTACCCATTTCTAATCAAACAATCATAACCTTGTAACTTTACGAGGTGAGTGTTACCATTCAAGACCCACTTTAACCCGTTTAACCTTTGGAAATAACACCCATTTATAAAAACCATACTTGAGGGTCTGAGTAGGGCCGAGCTGGTTATTGAACATGGAATCCAATACAACATAACTAGCATTTGCACTTAATGTTGCAAAGAAAACGCCGTAAGGCATAAAGTGTGAAAGAATAGCGACATGTGAATGGGCATTGTTGAAAGCAAGGGTCAATGATAATGAGTTTCAATTGAAATTGTTAGTTATGTGTATGTTGAATATAGTTTTTTGTAAATAAAATTAGTGTGTTGAAAAATAGTGACATGTGAATGGACATTGTTGAAAGCAAGGGGTGGATCAATTTGAATTACAATTGAAGTATTAATTATGTGTGTTTTGAATATGGATATTTTGTCAGTAACAATAGTGTTTGGAAGAATAGCAATATCTGAATGGATATTCTTGAAAGAAATGGTGGATGATAATGAGTTATAGTTAATGTCATGTATAGGTTATCCATTATCAATGAAGTAGTTGTTGATGTGAACATGTTTTTGTTCAATATTGTAAGGTTTTTTTTTTTGTATTTGGAGATTATGTTTTTCCATATGTTACATATTTATGTCGTTATTAAAAAATACAAGTGGATTTTAATGAAAGAGTTGAAAAAAGCGATACAATGATACGAGATTGTGAACAACCTAATGGTTGTCATTTTATAGTTGAATTTTTTTTTGTTAATGTGTTGTAGAAGTAATATTGATATTTTCGAAAATGTAAATTTATTATGGAAATTCTTTAGTAGTAGTTTACATGGGAAAGGTTATTGATAATAATATTTAACAAATAAGATTGCATGTAATGGTGGAAGATGAAGCCAAGTGATATACATAAGGTATAATTTACAGAGAGTAGAATGTTTGTAACAAAGAAAGTCTTTTGATCTTCAAACATCCTTTTTCAAGTTTCAATTGAAAAATACTAGTAAATTGTAACAGATGAGGTGACAAAAGAAATATAATATTGCGAAGAACATTGTGGTTGTCATTCCATATTTGAAGATGCATAATCATTTGTTGGAGGCATCAACGTCCTGAAAAAGCAGCAATGAACCTGCAAAATGTATATCTAGTTAAAATTTGTAATATGTAAATTAATTGTGAAATTTATTAATAATAGTTTTCATGTGAGTTGTGTTAAAATGAATTTGGAATGAATGGAAATGAACTTACCTTTGTCATGGGGATTTAAATATTGTTAGTCGAAGATGCAAGGTCAATGATGGCATACCAAACACGCATATTTCTTGATAGCCATTTTGCTCATATTTTTCACATTCTGTCACGTTGATAAATGTGGTTACCAACATTTCCTTTTCAATAGAAGTAAGATTCATGCCAAATGCATGATGTTTCAAATTTCTATACACTACAATCTAATTATTAAGATATCCAAGACAATTTGCCAACTATTATGTAGCAGAGATGTTCCTTGGACGAAATATCATTGAATGTTTTAATAGAAAAATGTGCACAAACAAAATATCATTGAATGTTTTAATAGAAACATGTGCAAAAATATTTAAAGGCACACTCTTTATACCTCAAGTTTTTTTGTTTTAGCTTAAGCTTTTGAAGTCTGCAGATTTATCCAAGCTTCAATTCTCACTTTTTCTCGTTGCTATCTGAAATTTATAGACAAAGAATAATTATGAAGAATAAGAGGAGACTGATAGTTTAGCAATAATATAATCACATTTTATTGTAAAGTATTGATGAAACCATGCTAAAATCAGTACAAATATTAGCCCATAGGTCCTCATTGCCTTTGATCCTTAGTTAAACATTCCCATATTAGTTGTGAAGCTAGTAAAGCATTTAGAAGTCCATAAAATATTTACAATAGTGACTTTGTAAAAATGACCTGGGATTTGAGTGATGTTCAATCTCAATGGTATTTAACTGAATTAGATCTGCATTCATGATGATAAGGAGTCTAAGTCTAATTATCTCACAAGTTTGATTCAAAAATATTTAGAGACCCAATCATATGTTAACATGTTTGATAGACCATTGAACGTTTTGAATACAAACAATGCAGACATAAGTGAAAATTTGAGTAGACCAATTAGCCTCACAATATGATATATCTCAGGGGATGTTCCATAAGTTAATACCCTTGTAATTGAAGATGGGGATGAAAAGAGGCTGAATGACCATCCTGGAAGATGAGGATTCTATTCTTGGGAAGTTTTTGGAGACTCAACCAAGTATTTATGGGCATGAGAACACCATTGAAGTTGATGTGGATAGAAGGTTAGATGTTGGACACAAAAATATTAAGAAATATTGGATGAATTTTTAGTGTGAACCCATTTTTGACGATGAATCAGAGATGCACCATATTCCTAAGGACCAAAATCCATCTTCTGAGTCTAACAATAAGAAGGATATTACTATGTATTATCAAGGTGTAGGGGTAGTTTTGCAAAGGATTAAGGTCTGGTTAGCAGAGGAATTAACCTCCAAGCCTAAGTTTGGTTGATAGAAAGATAGGAACACCCTTCATCTTGTAGCTTGCGAAGAATAGACTCTCTCTAGTGGTTAACACGATGACCTTGCAATCGTCAAAGCCACAGTCTTTGCAACGTCGGAGGCACTAGGTGGTTAGATTTCAAGGGGAGGTATCATTAATCAAGCCTTTGCTTGCTTCACCTTGACTTCTCTCTACAACCTACTTTAGAGACTAGCCTCAAAACAACTAAGGACTAAGGGATACACTTAGCTAGGCATTAACTAAAATAAATCAAGATCTTGCATTTCACTTAGATTGTAGGATTTTCATAACATATAGGATAGCTTAGCATCCATTAAGCAGCGATTGTTCATCTAGTCATATGGTTCTTAATCAATATAAAGCAAGTAGTTGACTCCACAAGGCACTAGTACCACATATTAATCTAATCTAATCCTTAAAACTTGCTAAATCAACCGAGTGGCTAGGCCATTCAATATAGCTCCCGAACATGTTGGTTGCCAATGAGTCTTACATTCTCATATTCCATAGGGACTACCCCCCATAGCCTGTGGTTGGGAGACAGCTAGAACGGAGTGTGCAGGGATCAGAGTGATAGCCCCTACCCTGAGTCGTCATCGCACCGTGCCTATACAATTTGAGCAACAACAAGGACAAGCATTTGCCAATAGTGAACTCTCTAAATGTCAATCAACCAAAAATTTAACATAAGGGAATAGGGTTTCACCATGTTCCCCATATCACATGCAAAGCAACCCTAGCATGGTGTAACCACTTTCAAAGCAACCCAAAAGCTGTTAATTTTTGGCAGCTCAGTGACAAACTCCAACCATAGGACTAGATTCCTTTTTTCGAGAAGACCAATGTTGACTTTTGAAGCACTTGATTTGGAGAAGGGAAAGTGGATTTTTGAAGTCAAGTCCACAGTGGCACAAATTGTCAAGTCAGCCTAGAGAGACTAATTAGCCCTCCTCCAATGCCTATAAATACAGAAGACCTCCAACTCATTTGCACACACATCAACTCACAAGTTCTCATCTCTCCTCTCCTCATTGGTTCCTACAAATTGCAGTGTCTCTTCACATGTGGGCTGGAAAAGAAGGACAAAATTTCAGGTGGACGAAATCTGAAGCAGACTGCAACTTTGACCAACTTTGACCAGCGTTGACTTTATCATTCTGGGCTAAATTTTGGTTCGATCTTTTCAGGGAAATTGCATATTTTGACCACAGTTTGACCGAGTTTGCCTTCATGTTTTGACTGTCTTTGAGTGTGGAAATTTTGTTTTTCAGAGGCCAACCTGACTGGCACTAAGACCAAGAAAATCTGGGCAGTTTGACCAAGTGTTGACTTCAGACTTTGACAACAGGAAATTTCAGACTGTGACAGCAGTTTTCTCTCTCTACTTTCACTGATTTTGGGCTAAACTTGACCAGCATCTTCTTTGACAAAGTTAATTGGAGGGTTGAAGATTGACTATTATGGACTGGTTATGGCAGACTTTGACTGCTGTTGACTTGGACAGAATTGCATATTTGAGACAATTGACCAGATTTGACTCTTGTTGACAGATATTGCTCATTGTACTCTCTCGAACATTTTATGACAATCTAATAGAAGAATTACAAAGGGGTTTCCCCCTTGTGGAGTTTTTTCCCTGGTCTTTGACCAAACCGGTGTCTCTTGTTGATGTGTTGATTGTCTCCTATTTGTCATTGCATTTACTGTGGTATCTTCAATTACTGTGGATGAATGGAAGAATTAATTACTGTAGAAAAGATTGCTAATTCAATAATTGAATTGCGCTAAAGTAATTGATACTGAATAGAGCAGTGTAAGAATTAACAAGAGCTAATAGCTTGGGCACACTATTCTAGGCAGACAGTAGAAGAGAAAAGAATAGAATCCAAGTTTTGAGAGATTTAGAATGTTTGTCAGATTCGTAGCTCTAAGGTCTTTTCATAGAAAGTATGAATCTACTCATCATGTATTGATGATATAATCTCATTGGTCAAATTTTTTGTTCATTCATAGGCATTACGGTGACTCCATGAATCTGTTAAATGTAAAGGGAAATGAAAAGCAATAAACAAAAAAGGATTTACATTTGATTTCAATCTTTTTGGGTTACGTACTTGTCATTTGTAGTAGTCTGTAGAATAGGCATTTAACAATGGGGCATAAAGACCTCCCTTTCTTAGACTATTTATCATCCACCTTGCGTTCATAGAAATGCATTAAACAAAAAAGTAGTTATATGTGATGTGGTGGACTACATTACCTAGATTTCCAGTGCTACACATTCTTCAGGCCAAGATATACAGTAGGCACCTTCATAAGTGGTATTTATAGGCACCTTCATAAGTGGTATTTACAATTCGTCCTTTAGAATCACCAGCTGAAAATCAATTTGTATAAGCTATTTCTTTACAGCTGTAGTCTATCATGGATTCCCACTAACAGATTCATAGGCATTTAATAGATTCATAGGCATTAATGTGACTCCATGAATCTGTTAAATGTAAAGGGAAATGAAAAGCAATAAACAGAAAAGGATTTACATTTGATTTCAATCTTTATGGGTTCGATTTCCAGTGCTACAGATTCTTCAGGCCAAGATATACAGTTGGCACCTTCATAGGTTGTATTTACAATTCGTCCTTTAGAGTCACCAGCTGAAAATCAATTTGTATGAGCTATTTCTTTACAGCTGTAGTCTATCATGGATTCCAACTAATAGATTCATAGGCATTAATGTGACTCCATGAATCTGTTAAATGTAAAGGGAAATGAAAAGCAATAAACAGAAAGGATTTACATTTGATTTCAATCTTTTTGGGTTACGTACTTGTCATTTGTAGTAGAATAAGCATTTAACAATGGGGCATAAAGACCTCCTTTTCTTAGACTATTTATCATCCACCTTGCGTTCATAGAAATGCATTAAACAAAAAAGTAGTTATATGTCATGTGGTGGACTACATTACCTAGATTTCCAGTGCTACACATTCTTCAGGCCAAGATATACAGTAGGCACCTTCATAAGTGGTATTTACAATTCATCCTTTAGAATCACCAGCTGAAAATCAATTTGTATGAGCTATTTCTTTACAACTGTAGTCTATCATGGATTCCCACTAAGCTTGGATATTGACATGTAAAATGTCAGAAAGGGTGATTTTTCTTTTCAAATATGACAAAACAAGATTTTCAAAAACCAACATGAAGGACGCATTTCATAATCCCTTCTATTTTTATCAATAATGTTTTAGGTCATACAATTCAAAATTGCAACATATAGAAGGTTAAAAAGTAAAAAGTGTCGAGTACTGATTGTGCTGTCATGTTTGTTACATAATTGCATTGTGAAAAAGATTTTGATCAATAGGCTACAATGACCAGGGTAATAATAGCTTTAAAACTTGAGGCTCTTATGGATTTTAAAAAAGTTTCCCGACGGGCTATTCATGTAACAAAAAGCCTTAAATGCCTCAAAAGTTGAATTAAGAAACAAGCGGATTACTACAATTTACTTATGTACTACTGATTAAAAAAAACCTTAACAATGGTTGTGTGAAGGCAATTAAAATTTTAAGTACTTTAGTTTAGCTTAACCATTTGTGCATAAAAGGTCCTGCAGGACCAGCCACAGAAATTATGATTCTGCTTTAAGATGTGGCACATACCTAACAAGTGCAGCCACACAACATAACATACCTGATAACCTTCAAGACCCATTTTGTGGAGCAACTTTTTGTTTGCAGTCTTCTCATCATAGCTACAACAAGAAAACTGTCAAAACCATATTTTGGTATTTTAAGCTGATAATCTGAATCAAGCATTAACCCATCATATATTGAATGATTTACTTACCTCCCACCAAGCACAACTGGAGCAAGAATACCAAAACGATCAAGGAATTCATCAAATGTTCGTCTTGTTGGATACCTAGCACAGCTAATTCTAATTGCCTCCATAACACCCTACAAAATAGTTGACTTTGTTAAAAGGAAATTCTAAATTTCTTTGAGTCAACCTCAATTAAAACTAAAAATCTTATACATTGTCAATATAAATATGCCTGCTCTTCCACTATCACAACATTTAGAGCTTCAAAAAAATTAAACAAATATTAATCAATCCTCACTCCACAACGTAGTTGTTGCAAGACATTGTGATTCTAAAAAATGCCTGCCTTCAGTAAACTGTTTGGTTTAACGCATCGTATGTAATGAGGCTCTGTTGAGCTCAGTGTTTCCAGAAGAGATTGCAGTTGTTGCTACACAAAAAGTAACCAAAATCACAAGTCAATAACATGAATATATCAGATATTGAGATGAAATTACATGACAATTTAAAAAATGTACCCTACTAAGGATGTGTGGTATAATTGAAACAATAGTCCTTAATGTAAGCCATTATATATCTGAGATAATTTGTATCTCCTAGAATTATCTTCACGTTGCAAGTCTGCAGGGATCATGTCATTAGTGCCCATCTGGTGGACCGACTGGGGTCATACAGAATGGCCCACTATTTTTTTCAAGGGGGTCAAATTGCATATATGTGCACACGCACACACATATGGATGAATCTGTGTGGACCCACATTTCCTTCTTGCAGGTTCACCATAAGGGCCTAGATGGCTTGATGCATATATATTCACACGACTTGAACATCACACGACTGCAAGCCAGATAGGTCACAAGGAGAGAAAAACAAACATAAACATATAACATAGAGCATCATCTCATGTGAATTGTTTGACAAGAGCCTGCATTAGTGTCTACTGTCTATCTATAAGTCATTATATAATTCAGGTTAGCTGTGTGTCCTTGGGCTGATCTATGTGCCTACGAGGCCTACAAGGGTTGTGTTGTGTAAGCCCATGGACTCCACAAGGGACATGCCATGCACCATACAATATTTTTAAAAGGAAACCAATAGGACAGGTGCACATTTTACTATTTACTGTATATTATACGTATCAGTGTCCATAATAAATCCAAGGTTTGACACATGATAGCAAATCAAACTAAACCATCCTTAGGAACTAAATAACACAATAACCGAGAATACAAGATGAGTATCACGCAAAAAATATTCCAGCAGAAACTAAAGATAAGGTGAGAACAAAAGCTTAACAAATGTGACTGCAGTGTCAGTGGAAGGAATAATGTTTAATCATGCATTAAATACAACATTATAAAAGCATACCTTAAAGCGAGTACTAATAGAGGAGAATTTAGATGACTTAGAAGACTCCTCAGGGAGAGGAGGAAAGAGACCCGCAACAAAAGAACAGTTTGAAGCATTTAACAGAGCTTGATGTTCTGCAACAACATAATCTTTATTCTTGTCAATGAATAAATCGGTCTGATATGTAACCTGCCAAACACATATCAAAGAAGATGAGCATTTTCAAGATATTGTGGCCACTGTGCATCAAAATACAGGGATTGTAATTAAACATCTAAAGGAATCAATTTCTCACATCACCAGCATAATGACCAATAGTGAAATCTGTACGAGAAAGTTTTGGTTTGCTGAAGCATTTGTGATTCTTAAACGTTTGATAAAGCTTTTGCGAAAATGTTTCATGAGTTGATCTTGGAAACATACTGCAAGGCCAATGGAAAGAGAGCGGTTAGTTTTTTTTGAATAAGAAAGATATCAGTTACATAAAAACATTCAATAGAATTTTGCATTTTCCCCTTTTTGCATAAGTTATTAGTGACATCAAAGCTTCCCTGCCTAAGTCTTCATCTGTCCAAATTTGAGTGATCTATTAACAAATCTTGTTTATATTAATTATGCTTTCACAGGTCATCACTAAATACAAAGAGATTTTATGGAAAAACCCTGTGTCAATTTTTGTTTATCTCAATGTTTCAGGTTGTATTAGATTAATCCATATTCAGGAGATATTCATCAAAGGGTGATCTCACATGGAAAGACCAATACTAAATAATATTTTCATAAACACTGATTTATCAACAGAACTGAACCAGGATCACCCTTTGATGAATATCTCCTGAATATTAAGTGATGTGTTATTTGTAAGAAGTTTAATCAATGGTTTCCAAACCTCAATCAATTTAAAACCATTCTCATGGTTCAAATTATTGGGAAATTTCTCAATTTCTTTGGTTCCAGTGATCCACTTCTGCAACAATCTTAGCACTGTCTAAGCATATATGAGATTTACATTTCTGAGAGTGCTCAGCTTATGCATATTTTTTGATATTTTTTGATATCTAGATTCTACACCATGCTATTTTAACCTGATTTTCACAGAATAACAAGTTTCTCCAATTTAAACTTTACCACAACCATAGGGAATCACCATGAAAGTCAAAGTGGACTTAAAACAGATTCTCACCAAGTTAGTGATGCTTTTAATAACTTCTATGGACTCATCTACCATAATCTGTGTTTAGAGACAAAATCAAAATTGACCAACACATCATTCTTTTCTACTTTCACATTTACAGGAACTCTGTGCAGGCCACTTAGTTAAACCCTAGCATGGTTTAACCACTTTCAAAGCAACCCAAAAGCTGTTAATTTTTGGTAGCTCAGTGACAAACTCCAACCATGGGACTAGATTCCTCTTTTCGAGAAGACCAATGTTGACTTTTGAAGCACTTGATTTGGAGAAGGGAAAGTGGATTTTTGAAGTGAAGTCCACAGTTGCACAAATTGTCAAGTTAGCCTAGAGAGACTAATTAGCCCTCCTCCAATGCCTATAAATATAGGGGACCTCCAACTCATTTGCACACACATCAACTCACAACTTCCCTTCCTAAGTCTTCATCTGTCCAAATTTGAGTGATCTATTAACAAATCTTGTTTATATTAATTATGCTTTCACAGGTCATCACTAAATACAAAGAGATTTTATGGAAAAACCCTGTGTCAATTTTTGTTTATCTCAATGTTTCAGGTTGTATTAGATTAATCCATATTCAGGAGATATTCATCAAAGGGTGATCTCACATGGAAAGACCAATAGTATTTTCATAAACACTGATTTATCAACAGAACTGAACCAGGATCACCCTTTGATGAATATCTCCTGAATATTAAGTGGTGTGTTATTTGTAAGAAGTTTAATCAACGGTTTCCAAACCTCAATCAATTTAAAACCATTCTCATGGTTCAAATTATTGGGAAATTTCTTAATTTCTTTGGTTCCAGTGATCCACTTCTGCAACATTCTTAGCACTGTCTAAGAATATATGAGATTTACATTTCTGAGAGTGCTCAGCTTATGCATATTTTTTGATACATTCACGTAGCATATCTAGATTCTACACCATGCTATTTTAACCTAATTTTCACAGAATAACCAGTTTCTCCAATTTAAACTTTACCACAACCATAGGGAATCACCATGAAAGTCAAAGTGGACTTAAAACAGATTCTCACCAAGTTAGTGATGCTTTTAATAACTTCTATGGACTCATCTATCATAATCTGTGTTTAGAGACAAAAGCAAAATTGACCAACACATCATTCTTTTCTACTTTCACATTTACAGGAACTCTGTGCAGGCCACTTAGTTAAACCCCCAAGGCACGTTCTATGTTGAGCACTTCATAGACGTGAGGGAACATGACAAGTTGCTGGTAATCAATGTAGAGTATCTCTTGGCACATTTTGTTCACAAAAGTAAGGTTCCTTCTGCTAATGGTAACTTGTATGTGGATCCCTATATTGTGTTTGATATCTTTCGTAACTTCATTAGAAAATGAAATTGTAGGACAATACATTGAGTCTCAGATTGTTTCAAAAATGATATATAGCATTGGTAAAACTTTATGGTTTATCACATATTCCTTTTCAGATCTAACAACATGTTAAAAAGACATCAAAGAGACACTCAGTAAGAAAGCAGTTCATGCAACCTTACTTGATTTTGTATGTGTTGAGCATTTACTCCCGGTTTAATATACTGAAAATGAGGAATTAGAAGCAAGAATAACAGAACAGAAGTAACACTAGTGTTGCATTCTTTAAAAGATCAAAGTCCTGCTTTGAATGGGTGGACTTCTGAATTTTTTCTAGGGTTCTATGACTTTATGGAAGAAAATCTTCTGAGAGTTATTGAGGAATCAAGAAATTAAGCTTTGAGTGCCTTAAATACTACCTCGCCTTGCTTCGAAAGGAAAATGAACAATCTTTTTTTGAGAATTAGAGATTCACATTTCTAATAGTCATTCAGGATACAAAATTATAATAAAAATTCTAGCTAATAGACTAGAAAGGTCCATTTTCAAGATAATATCAAAAGAATAGTTTGGTTTTCTTTCATAACAAAGAAATCCAAAAGGCAACGAGAGCAGCATAAGAAGGATTGCATACTATAAGGGTAAAAAAGATTGCCAACCGTTGTGATGAATTTGGACATATTGTTATAACTTGGATAAGGATTTCAACAGTTAATTGGATCATGTACAAGATTTCTTCAGCATCTTTTTTAATCATGATTAATGGCTGACAGCAGCATAAGAAGGATTATATACTACAAGGGTAAAAAAATTTTCCAACCATTGTGATCAATTTGGACATATTGTTATAACTTGGATAAGGATTTCAACAGTTAATTGGATCATGTACAACATTTCTTCAACATCTTTTTTAATCATGATTAATGGTTCTGCCTCCAGATGATTAAGGGGTAAAAGAGGGCATCAACTATCCCCCTTTTCATAGACCAATTAGCCTCACAATATGATATATCTCATGGGATGCTCCATAAGTTAATACCCTTGTAATTGAAGACGGGGATGAAAAGAAGCTGAATGACCATCCTGGAAGATGAGGATTATGTTCTTAGAAAGTTTTTGGAGACTCAACCAAGTATTTATGGGTATGACAACACCATTGAAGTTGATGTGGATAGAAGGTTAGATGTTGGACATAAAATTCTTAACGAATACTGGATGAATTTTTAGTGTGAACCCATTTTTGACGATGAATCAGAGATACAACATATTCCTAAGGACCAAACTCCATGTTCTGAGTCTAATAGAAAGAAGGATGTTACTATGGATTATCACGGTGCAGGGGTAGTTTTTCAGAGGATTAAGCTCTGGTTAGCAGAGGAATGTGCTGAAACTGCCGAACAATATCTAGCAGATCGTGAAGGATGGATGGAAGCCTTAGTCCAAGAGGTTTAAGATGGAGAGTTGGCTGGCAATTTTGCTCACATGTTCAAAAACCATGTGCGAGATAACAGAGCAGGACAGTGCAAGGTTTAGAACTTGGGAAATTATAAATGAATGTGTTAAGCATTTACTCCCAGATTTAATATAGCAAAAATGAGGAATTAGAAGCAATAATAACATAACAGAAGTAACACCAGTGTTGCATTCTTTAAAATATCAGTTCAAAATGAAACACACACCTGACTTCATGAGAAAATTGAGGGGAGAGTAACAAAAAGAAAAAAATGGTATTGGCTTTATTATACTGGGGAGAGGGTAACAAACTGGGGTTATAGATGGAACATATATCAAGTTGCTCACTACAAGGTATGGAAATGAATATCCTGAATCCTTTATATCATTCAATGAACTATCTCATGTTTTTGAGCATTGTCCACTCTCAACAGAAGCTTGGTTGAAGTAATTGCAACTGAGAAATGGAAACAGTCAGCATCTTTTTAAATCATGATTAATGGTTCTGCCTCCAGATGATTAAGGGGTAAAAGAGGGCATCAACTATCCCCCTTTTCATTCATGTTGGTAGCTATAGGATTATAGTAGCTTTGCCTAAAAGGTATCAATGAGGAATTTTTCCATATCCTTTGTACATGACATAACTAACTTTATTTGGAGTATAAACAATAAGGAAAGTGCTGGTACTTTATACTATATAGCAAAGCTATAAGTATGGAAATGAATGTAAACAGGTCCTTGATATTATTCAATGAACAGGTCTATAAACCCAGATGAAATCTAAGTGATGAATGCACATGAGAAGGATACCGTACAATTGTAATAGTCATCCAGATACAAAATTATAATAGAAATTATAGCTAATAGACTAAAAAGGTCCATTTTCAAGATAATATCAAAAGAACAGTTTGGTTTTCTTTCATAAAAAAGAAATCCAAAAGGCAATGACAGCAGCATAAGAAGGATTGCATACTATAAGGGTAAAAGAAATTGGCAAAGTTTAGGATTTTATTTCAAGCCTGATGATTACAAATTATTAAAAAGAAAAAAGAATGGTTTTGACTTAATGAGAAAATTGAGGGGAGAGTAACAAAAAGAAAAAAATTGGTATTGGATTTATTAGACTGAGGAGAGGGTAACAAACTGGGGTTCCAGATGGAACGGATATCAGGTCGCTCACCACAAGGTATAGAAACGAATATACTAAATCCTTTATATCATTCAATGGACTATCTCATGTTTTTGTGCATTGTCCACTCTCAATAGAAGCTTGGTTGAAGGAATTCAAACTGAGAAACAGAAACAGTCAGTATATTTTTAAATCATGATTAATGGTTCTGCCTCAAGATGATTAAGGGGTAAAAGAGGGCATCAACTATCCCCCTTTTCATTCATGTTGGTAGCTATAGGATTATAGAAGCTTTGCCTAAAAGGTATCAATGAGGAATTTTTCCATATCGTTTGTACATGACATAACTAACTTTATTTGGAGTACAGACAATAAGGAAAGTTTTGGTACTTTATAGCAAAGCCATAAGTATGGAAGTGAATGTAAACAGGTCTTTCATATTATTCAATGAACTTCCAGAAGAATTAAAAAGGCGTAAGGAGAGTAATTCAGTGCCGTAATTCAGTGCCTTACAAAAATGCGAAAGAAAGTTTAGGCTTTTATTTCAAGCCTAATGATTACAAATTATTAAAAGAAAAAAGAATGGTTTTGACTTCATGAGAAAAATGACGGGTGAGTAACAAAAGAAAAAATTGGTATTGGACTATCTCATATTTTTGTGCATTGTCCACTCTCAATAGAAGCTTGGTTGAAGGAATTGAAGTTGAGAAACAGAAACAAAAAATGGGCAGGAAACAATATTTCTGATTGTTTTAAAGGGCAGTACAAAGACAAATCAGTCCCAGAGCTTTAGGCGTTACCCTGTTCTATAGTGTATGCTGCCATATCAGGTTAATCATCAGGGATGCTATGCTTATGGGGAATTTGAATACCTGTATAGAATCGAAAAATACTTAAAAGCACTGAAAATAAATAATTCCAAAGCTTTGGGGCTACTTAGGTGGAGCATATCAAGGATCTCCAATCAAATGTGGTGCTCGAAATATGTGAGGTGAAGACTATGATCTGATCCATAAAATCTAAACAATGAATGCACATGACAAAAATACCGTATCATATCATACTATTGTCTGAAGAAGGTCTACAAACCTAGATGAAATCTAAGCGATGAATGCACATGAGAAATATACCATGGAGTATGCCACCGAATATCCCCATACTGGCTTTTGCAGGAGACAACTTAAAGAAGAAACAAAACTGATAGAAAATAAAGTAAATATTGTTTAAATGGCCCGCATTAAAAAACCCACAACTAGGAAATATAATATGTGTTAGGTTCGAAATGAAACACACACTTGTTTAGTTTTGTTTGTTGTTTCTAACTTGTTGCGAGTATAGGCATAGGCTTTCAGGTGAAGTGGGAAGCTTGTCAACAGGTATCTTGTAATACCTTTCCAATTCCTAATACACTAAAGAACTGGAGCTTTGTCCTGAGGCAGCAGAGCATAATCAATCCTACAAAATAGAAACAATTGAATTTCAATGGTTTAAAACAACAAAATTTTAAATAAACAGGACAAGAAAACATCCATACAGCTGAGTTGTAGGTTCTCAAACAACAAGCAAAATGGAACAGTGGTTGACAATAGTAGGTAGGCAAACAGGAAGCAAAATATGAGATGATAAATAATAACAATAACCCCAGAATTTATACATAACCTAATAACTACCACCATAAACAGTTCCTACCACCATAAACAGTTCCAGTTCTGATGCAGAGGCCACCAGATTCTGATGTAAGACAAAACTACTAACTGATTAATTCTGTTGTAACCCTCCTCATCCTCCTGGCCCTCCTACCTCCTCATCCTCCTAGCCCCCCTCCTCTTGCAGAAAAACCGGTCAAAGCGGCCCTCGTACATCGAAGAAAAAGGCCCCCATCCTCCGCGGCCCTCGTACAGCGAAGAAGAAGGCCCCCATCCTCCACGGCCCTCCTCATCCTGCTGCACCAATCCTTCCCCCGCACCCTCCTCTGAAGGTCCCCGGCCCTCTGCATCAAACATAGCTATCTGCACGCAAGACGCACTAGCTGGGTAGACGAACGAGTTGGATTGGGTAGCGTAATAGAACGGTTGGGTATGTAACAGAACGAAAAACGCAAATTAATTTTATTTTTTAATTAACTATTAATTCCGTTAAGCATTTTTTTAATGTTTTTTTAATTAAATTGGACGGCTGATTCTCGTTCAATCGTCTAACAATTGATCTAACCGCTGAGATTATAACAGAAAGGCATTTGAGGGTATTAATTTCAGAGGGGAATGCCTTACGGCATAATTATTTTCATTATACAATTTATTCAATATCCGCAGGACCATAACCGTCCTTAACGGTAACAAAACAAAAGTTGACCGTTATACGAACAGAGGGTTCTAATATAGAGTGAAAACGACAGACAACAGCCCAAAAGCGTGCATACAAAGACCTGGAAACTTGCAAATTCAATAGATGT
This sequence comes from Pinus taeda, assembly GCA_000404065.3. Taxonomy (NCBI): domain Eukaryota; kingdom Viridiplantae; phylum Streptophyta; class Pinopsida; order Pinales; family Pinaceae; genus Pinus; species Pinus taeda. Next base: position 17,480 of record APFE030262372.1, read on the forward strand.
GAATCTCCTCATGCCCTCATATATTTTTGCAAGCAGTCATCGGCAGCGGCTTCGACGGTGAACTGTCACTGCCCATTTGCGGCATGGCTTTCGAATCTTTCGAAGGCGCTGGAGAATACTCCCGCAGGGTTTCAACAGTTCTCTGTTGAGGCCAATATACTTAGTTACATAATTTGAGGTTCAGAAGAGGGTCTCCTAATTCTTAAATTCCAAGATATTCGTAAAATCAAAATCGAGATAAGAATGACTGTATCCATCTACGTAGATACATTTTAAAGCAATATCTTTGTATCAGAAAGGTGGTATTTATCTTCCGGAGATTTTGTTTGCATTGAAACTTCTGAAAGCTCAGATGATAAAATTTAACTCTGAAGCCAAACCATATCCAAAAAATGTTCGGCCAAGTAAATTGGGGTTAATTTATTTACATACCAATTCTCAATCCGCAGAGGGACAGATAGGTGTCAGGTTAATAATAAAATCTTAAAATATTTAGGAAAAAATTACATACAAAATTATATTTTTTTAATTTTTAAATAATGAGCCTATAAATGCAGGCTGTGCATATTCAAAGAGTGTGGAATAACATGTTAAAGAGTTTTAATAACCTATAAAGAGTTTTAATAACCTAATATTTAATATTTGAGATTACAAAGTGAATCCATTATCAGGGAAAAGCTGTGTTTAGATATATAAATAGGTAAGTGTTAAAATAAAATATAAATATTATATTATTCACACAATTAATTAGTCAAAAAAACATTTCAATAAATTAGTTAATTTAATTTATCTCAATAAATTAATTTATTTAATAAGATTAAATCTCTTAAATCCAAAATATTATTCAATATACATAAGACAGGTCTCTTTATCCTCCTTAAATCGAATATACATAAGACAAGTCTCTTTATCTTTCTTAAATGGAATATTTGTTTTTGAAATTTTTCAGTAGCATATTTAAATAAAATATTTAAGTAGAAATTACATGAGAAAATAATTTATTATTTTTTTTTAACTTGATTTTTAAAGAAAAATTTTGTTTAATTCATCCTGGATGACATAAATTTAAATACAGAAATCTTTAATCATTATCAAAATCATATAAATTGAACTCCATCCATTTAGCTCATATAGTTTATAATCCTAAACTCCTAAATCACAAATCTCCCAACTTCAATTACTAAACAGTCTCCAGACGCTTATATTATCTCCTTCTCCTACCCCCAACAGCTATATAAGGGTTAACAGGGGTAAATAAATGGATGAAGCTCCTGAAATGTGATACTGGCAGCTCCTAACTTATTCCTGTGACATAGGCTCAAGATCCCATGACCGAATGCCCGCAGTGTACCGATCATCTTCACAGATAGATAAGGGGCTTTTGCAGCAAACCTTTTGGTGCGACCATGATACTTTATGAGACCAATAATCAGGCATACTTTGAACTTTATTTCCTTGCAAACAGACGCCCTTCTCCTATTTTTATCAACAACATAATTGAACAGTAAGTCTGAAAACGTAATTAAACAGTAATGCATACCGTTTATTGACTGCAATTATCATCGCCTGGTCTCTCACATTTATATTGTTTATTTAGTAATATATCCGGGAATTTTCTTTGGTGCTTGATATAACGATCTTGCTTTTAATCAGAAAAAAGAAGGAAAGAAAAGCAATTTCTGCCAGAAAAGCGCAATGCGCGACCGGGTTCGAACGATCTTGCTTTTAATCGGAAAATTATCGTTCCAGAGAGAAGCAGGGCCCGACCGGATTCGAACCGGTGACCTCTTGATCTGCAGTCAAATGCTCTACCACTGAGCTACAGGCCCGAGCTGCTAACCTGGATTTTACAGCATGGTATTGGAGGGAGAGCCAGCACAGACATACTAATTAATTAGGGTTTCCAATAAATAAATTCATTATTGCGAAACAGCCAGTCTGGTGTTTCTCTAAGGTATAGTTGATGTGTAGCTCACTGATAAACACAAGGTGGAAGGTACAAACGCTCCCACTACCGTTGTTCAATACAAGAAAGAGCCTAACATTTACACTGTTTTAGTGACAATAGCCTGAGCGGCAAGCTCAACGGTTTAGCACGTACGACACTTTAGATACCTGGATTTCACCAAATGCTCAGATTCCCTCAACCAGGATCGATTTTGACGTGTAAATTGTGATGTTTGTTATATGGTAATTTTCCCATCCAATATAGGCAACAAAATTTGTTTAAATGATCGAAACTGCAATAAAGTCCCAGAAACCATTACATTTGACGGGAGCTTTGAAATTTTTACGCTACCCTCAATGGAATTTGCATAATGACCTCATGTATTGTATTGAGCAAGTCCTGTACTCTTCTTTCTTTTTTTTTTGGGGACAGAAACGAGTAGGTTGATGTATTAATTCTTAAACACAGAAACCAGGTTTCTCTTTTATCAGGATCCAATTGACTTCTCCTCTATTGAGCCTACGATTTTTACTAGCTGTAGTTCTTGTAGCTTTATCTATCTTTCCTAAATTGTTGATACAAACAAACTGCTTCAATAAAAGGCAGTAAAACATTTTAAACAGGCTATCTCTTAGGAGCACTCGAGGGGGAGAAGCATCGCTTTGTTGGCTTCAGCATTGGCTTCTTTATTGTTTTCTCTCTTTACATGAAGGAACTCCAGATTCTGGAAAGTATTTGTCAGGACTCTAATTCTGCTAAGGAGTCTTGATAATCTTAAATCTGAGAGAGAGGATTTATCCACCATGGCCTTAATTATGGACTGGGAGTCCCCAAAAATAATTGCATCTTTGATGCCCAGAGAGATGAGGAGCTTGAGTCCATGGAGGAGAGCCAAGCCTTCGGCTTGAATGCTGGAATTGAAGCCCACTCCCCAAACAAATCTAGATTCGATTCTGCCATCTGCATTTTTAATGACACCACCTGCTCCAGAACTGTCGGGATTGCCTTTTGCGGCACCGTTAAAGAAGAGAGTTTTTCTTGCCTTCTTTTTGCATAACTCAACGAGTTCTTCAGTCTTGAGACAGATTTGCCAATGCTTTAGGGGAGGAGGAAGCCTGACTTTTTCAACGAATTGGAGGCCCAGAGAATCTCCACAAACTGCGTCTTGATTGCTAAGATCTTTCCTGTCTAACTGATCTCCCACATAGTCCTTCAGTTGACTTTTGATTTTAATCCAGATTATTTTAGGATCTCTCTTTTTATCATTAAAAATCCTTTGGTTCCGTTCCAACCAAATGTGCCAGTAGGTAATTTTAGGAAGGGCGAGTTAGGCAGTTTTGATATGAAGGTTCTGAGTGCCACCAAGATACATGCGCTTCCAATTTGCAAACAAGTCTGAGCAATGATTAGGAGGAGTGAAGTCAGAGATCAGGGGACTTAACACCTCCTTCCAAAGAGCAGTTGCGAATTTGCAAGAGACCATCAAATCAGCGGTTGTTTCTTCATGGTCTTCACACAGCGAGCAGCGTGAGGGACCGTTGATGCCTCTTTTGCAATGTCTATCTTCAGTCAATATCCTGTGATGGCAAAGAAGTCAGCAAAAGATGTCTATCTTGGGGATCGTTGAATGGGACCAGATCCCCTGCCAAGGCCTCGGATCAGGTGGCACATTCGGACGCTGAGTGAGCTATTTGTAGCCCTGCAAGACTGTATACTTACCCAAGATCAATCCCCATCCCCATGTGTCTGCTTTACTAATATTTAATGGAGCTTTGCCTTTTAAGTGGGTGAGGAGGTTGGTGTATTCTTTGGACAGAAGCGATGGCACCTCAAGATTTCCTCAGCTTTGCCAGTTGTTGTTTTCCCATTGAGATAAGTCCCACAACATTTTGACACCAGCTCTATCCATCCAGTCTTTTAACAGTATCATAGAATGATCATCAACAATGGGGTCACTGCCCATAATGCAGTCCTCCCCGATGTTAATACGCTTCCGATTTCCAGGGATCCAGTGCATGTGCTGTTTGATTAAGGTAGATTCTCTATCACACAGCTTATGAATCATGGTTCCAGAGGTGGTGATAGGATTGTCTACGCAGCGGGCTCTCTTCCCATGGAAGTACTTTTTCCATAACACAAGTTGAGCCCAACCCGGATTTGGAGCGATTATCCTCCATAACAGCTTTGCGCCCAAAGCAATATTTTGCTTGTAGATATTCTTGAATTGCAGTCCCCCTTCCATTATGGGCAAGGAGATTGTGTCCCAGCTTACTAATGGAATTATCTTCTCATTAGCTTTCCCACCTTTCCAAAAGAAATTTCTAATATACTCCTCAATTTTCCTTGTGATGCCAAGAGGAGCCATCATCGCTGCAGCCTGATAGATGGGAAGGCTATTTAGAACAACTTTTATTAGAACTGTCTTACCTACTAGGTTGAGCTAGTTGTATCCCCAGGAACAAATTTTAGACTTGATTTTTTCTAGCAGAGGCAACCAGTCTTTACTAAGGGCTCTTTTTTGGAAGACAGGGAGACCCAGATATTTGAACGATGACTAAGCAGAGGAGGCTGCAAAACCAAAGCAGTTAGAAATGGCTTGAATCATTCTGGTCTTTATATTCCAGCGGAAAATGTGACATTTGCCCTTATTGAGGTTACTTCCTGAGTCTTCACAATAGACATCCAACACTTCTTTGAATTTTTTAGCCAAAGTAAGGGAGGTAGTGCCCAGGAGAAGAGTGTCATCCGCGAACAGTGCATGGTTTATGCTTTTGATGCCTCTTACGATGCTTATTCCCATTATTTCTTGATCTGCCTGCTTTTCATTCAAAAGGAAACTTAGGACGGAGGCTTGGAGGACGAAGAGCAAGGGTGATAGAGGGCACCCTTGCCTCAGCCCTCTAGAGGCTTTGAAAAATTCTGTGGCCCTCCCATTCACCAAAGGGGCGATCCAAGGCTCACTGATACATGCCTTGATCCAAGTGATGAATTTGGGGCCAAACCCAAATTTGTGCAAGACATCCAGCAGAAATTTGTGCCTTATCCTATCAAAGGTGCTTTATAGGTCCAGTTTGACAACCATACCTTTCTCTTTCTGGGTCAAGCTTAAGTGGATTGCCTCTTGAACCAGGATAAAGTTGTCCACTATCTGTCTTCCCTGAATGAAACCTCCCTGATTCTCTGGAATAATGGTAGGAAGAATAGTTTTCAACCTGTTGGCAATCACTTTTGTTATCATTTTGTAACCTATGTTACAAAGGGAGATAGGGTGAAATCTAGAGAAAGTGTTGGCTCCTTTTTCCTTAGGGATAAGGGCTAAGAAAGCTGAGTTGGTACTTCCTCCTATTTTCTGACAAGCTTGAGATTTTTGGACCATTCTGCCTAAATCTTTTTCCACAATCTGCCAACAAGTTTGCAAGAATCTGGCAGTGAAGCCATCTGGGCCCAGCGCCTTGTCAGGCTCCATGGCGAATAGAGCGGATTAATTTCATCATTAGTGACTTT
>APFE030262373.1:4063-37537 GCA_000404065.3 Pinus taeda
CTTTCATCTTGCATTAAAACAACACCAATTCCATTTCTTGAAGCATCACATTCCACAATAAAGGTTTTTGTAAAGTCTGGTGTAGCTAATACAGGTGCTTGGCACATTGCCTCTTTAAGATTTTCGAAGGCCTTTGTTGCTTCTGGAGTCCATGAAAATGCATCTTTCTTCAATTGTGTTGTTAGAGGTGCTGCTATTCTCCCATAATTCTTAACAAACTTGCGATAATACCCTGTCAACCCGAGAAATCCTCGCAAATGCTTTATGGATGTGGGGATTCTCCATTCCTTAATGGCTTTAATTTTTCTAGGGTCTACCTAACTCCTTCATGAGATACAATATGACCCAGATATTCCACCTCTTGTACTCCAAAGAAACATTTGGATCTTTTTGCATATAATTGTTTTTCCTCCAATAGTTGTAGCACCCTATCAACATGTTCAACATGATACTTCCAAGACTTGTTGTAGATTAGTATATCATCAAAAAATACTAACACAAATTTTCTAAGGAAGGGTTTGAAAAGGAATTCATCAAACCTTGAAATGTAGAAGGTGCATTGGTAAGGCCAAAAGGCATGACCAAAAATTCATAATGACCCTCATGAGTTCTAAATGTTGTTTTCAGAATGTATTCAGTCTTCATTTTGATTTGATGATATCCTAAACGAAGATCCAACTTGGTGAAGTAAAATTATCCATGCAATTCATCCAGTAATTCATCAATGACAGGAATGGGAAACTTATCTTTAATAGTGAGCTTGTTGAGCTCCCTAGAATCTGGACACATGCGCCATGATCCATCCTTCTTGTGCACCAATACTATTGGAGTAGAGAAAGAACTTTGACTAGGTTGAATTATACCAGCGTCTAGCATTTCTGCAACTATGCATTCAATTTCACTCTATTGGGCATAGGGATATCTGTACGGCCTGATGTTTGGAGGAACACTTCCTGGAATCAGATGAATAACATGATCATGATCACGAATAGGTGGGAATCCTTTGGGAGCCTCAAATAACTTGGAATGATTGTCCAAGACTTTTTGGAGATATGGAGAAATAGATGATTCTGATGTGGAAACATCTAGCGAACATAATTGAGGAATTACACCTCTTTGTTCCTTTTTTAGAAGCTTTGTCATATAGTTAGAGCTGATTATCTTTCTTGATTTCCCTACAATACCCCTTAATTCAACTTCCTTTCCTTCCGCAAGAAAATTCCATGAAACGTTCTTGAAAATTAAGAGCTATTATACCCAAGGATTGTGGCCATTGGACTCCTAGTACAACATCAACGCCTCCCATTGGAATGGAAAGCATTGGGCTATTCAATACATATTCTCCCATGGATAGCTTGATATTATGGCACTTTCTAGAGCAATTTATCGTTCCTACATTTGCAACCATCACTTGACACTCTGGTGCTGGATATAGGAAGCAATTCAATTCTTTTGCTACCTTACAAAGAATAAAATTGTGGGTACTTCCTGAATCATTCAACACTATTACTTTTTTCTTCTTGATTTGTCCTTCTATCTTGATGGTTTGAGGAGTGGTGATTCCAGCCAATGTGTTACAAGATATGGTCGGATTCATTTATTCTTTATCTAGGCTTTGTTCCTAGAGTATATCCTCTTCCTTTGACCTTTCTTGCTCCATTTCTTCTTCCTCTTCACAATCTATGTAGAATAATTGCTTCTCAGCACACTTATGACCTTTAGTGTATTTTCTATCACAACTGTAACAAAGTCGTTTTGCTATTTTTTTTCCAATTTTTGTGGTGTCAACCTTATAGGTTGTGGAAGGCTAGGGGTAACAACACTTCCATCTTTATAGTTGTGACTACTATGCTTCCCGGTTGCAATAATTTTGATTTCCATTTTTCTTGCTAACCTGAATGCCTTCTTTAATGAATTAGGTTCCCAAAGGTGAACATCATGTTGGATATTATCCTTTAAAGTCCCTTTGAACACATCAATCCTCTGCTCCTCTGGAATATTTTTTACCCTTATGTTCAATTTTTGGAACTCCTCAATGTGCTCCATTATTGAACCCTTTTGTTTGAGACTTATCAATTGGCTAAAAAAATTGTTGCTTTTTGTATCCTCATAATGTGCTGTCAATTCTTCTGTAAAAATTTCCCAAGTGATAATTTGTTTACGAGAGCAAAGCCATTGATACCATACAAACTGATTTTGGTTCCAAATATAAAGTTGTCATACGTACCTTTTGTGTGTTTTGCACATTATTGAGATCGAAGAATTGCTCCATCTGTAATATCCATGTGGCAGGATCCTTGCCATCAAACTTCATCATATCGATTTTTGGAATATGGTGGGTCTTCTTAGGTGTTTACTTACTAGGTGCTTCATTTTCTTTCCTCAGGGCATCAAATTACCAAAATATGCTTTACTATGCCCTTTGAATTCCTTCAAACTAATTTTTCAAACCAAGCTTATGCAAAAATTTAAAAAAAACTACACACCTTTTTTCACTTTGTAGGAGCTTGATATTGAATCTAATGTATCTCTGTAATTTTGGATCAACCAGTTCTGAAATTGCGACCTATAGTAGCCCTCTGCGTCCTCTTTCCAATGCCACCAGTCTGATCCAAATTGGATTCTCCAAGAAAGAGTTATGCACAATCTCCCAAGATGACCTGATTATAGACCTTTCCAGAAGAATGAACTTGTCTGAAGTGCCACGTGTCACTATTTCAACCTTTGGCACTAAAAAATATACGCAAGAAACTATAGTCCATCCTCTTTTTGTACCTTCTTACAAAATTTCAATCTGATGCCCAGAGAGAACATTATGACGATTTTCCCCAGGTCACCTGTTTGGAATGTAATTCAAGAGTCTACAAAAAGACCAACTTCCTCAGATCATATCTCTGCAAATATAGTGCAAAATGCTCTGCAATTCGGATCCAAGGTTCAGTACGATTTCATCTCAAATGGGTTTTTTTTCACTTCTGAAACATTGCAGAAAAAATGTTATAGCGAAAATGCCACGATGACCTATTTGGAGCAGCGAAACGCTAGAATCCAAAGCTCTGATACCAAATGTTATGAAACCAGCTCACAAAAAGATAGAAAAGAGAGAACAATGCCTTAGAATTCAGCCTCTTCGAGGGGGCAACCTCCTTTACATTACACAAATGAATAATTCGTGGATGAATCAAATGACAAAACCTCCTTTCTATATATAGGAGTCTAAGGAGTCACAATATAACCCAACCGACCTAACAATAATAATATAAAGTCACAAAAATAACAATAGAGGGATTTTATGAGGCACGGTAATAAAAATATGGGGACAATAGGGGCACAACAATATTAATAAGAGATACACCTACAATAGTAATGGGGTAATCACTAGTATTATAGGGACCTAACAGTGTTCCCATAAAAGCTCACCTTTCTCTCCTGCGATGCTTTGATGTTTTTTCCTATCTTGGCATCTTTCTCTAGCTAAGAAGCTTAATGGATATTTATCTCCCATCCATTAAGATTATCTAGAATTTGATATATAATTCTTATCATGAAGACTTATCCATTCTCATTCACCAATGGAATTTTATTTGGAAAGAGTATCATTTATAGGTGTCTCGTTTCCAAGTACATAGATTCCACTTATTATTTATTATTCATTTACATAATAGTTTTCATGTATTTTCTTCCATGTTAACCCAATGCAATTCAATCTTACCCAAGTGGGATTCTAACAATGGAGGGATATTACATGATCCTCCCCTATTATGAACACCATCCTCAGTGTTCTTTTTCCTGTTTCTTTTCCTTGAAGACTCACTAGATACTTTTCTTCCTTTCATCTTTTTTCTCTCGTGTATCCTCTTCGAAAGTAAAGGTTTTCATTGTATTTATCCTAAACCACAACTTAATCCTAGAGCCAGATCTCTTCTTGGTTTAATATATAATTGGTTCTCCCAGACAATATCCTTTGGCTCTACAATCATCAATTTTTTTCATTTTGTGTGACGACTCACCTCAGAAACACCTACTCTTACATTGATTCCATGCTCTTTTTGTAGCACGCTTGGATACCTGTTAAGTATATGTTTCATAATTACCATATGGATTCCATATCCTATCCACATGCATCCAATAAAGCCAACACCATTAACAAATTACTACAACAGACCTAATGGTCATGCCTATTGACATAAATAGTGTTTTCTTATAACTTCAAAATTATACATTACTTTTCAAACTCTGAGATGAAGATAAAAATTATCCAAGGACTATGTGTATCATGTTATAAATTAAATATCACTTTATCGCTAGTGCATATACCGTACTAGCTATTTTTATGACCAATAGGTCATATTTAAAATGACCTGTAAGTGGATTCAGCTATGACCATCCCTAATTGTTTTTCCTCACTACTCATGGTCACCAACAAGTATCTTTATTTTAACAATTTTCAACATAATATGTATGACACCCTTTTCCCTTTCCTCATTCAACATTGCAGGTTCCTAATTTAGAATTTTTTTATTTTTTTGAGATTGGTCCATTTATAACATCACCGCTAATTCAGAATTTATTAGCTTTTGTTAGGGCTAAGGTAACTTGTAGTCATTATGTTAGTATCCTCACATCTCTTACACATATGTCTTGCATATTTAAGTGTAGGAAATGCTACTCATGGATCTTATATTATGTCGATTTTGTCCCGAAGTGACCTTAATCAAGTCATCCCCTCTCATGTTCCCACTTTTTTTCTTGGTAATCTATTTATGAAACTTCACATTCCTATTATTGTAGTATTTAGATATTCGAATCTATTGTTGGAAATAATACTGAGGGTGGGGGGGTGAATTGATATTATCGGATCAATAATTTAATTTTCAAAACTGATTTGTATACACTACTTCAGCTCAGTGAACTAGCATGTATACGCAACTATACTTAATGAAACTAGCATATATGCAGAGATATTTTGATTTACCCAAATTATCATGTATTGAACCTTAAACAGTATATCAGGAATTCATTAGACAGTGTATTAAAAGCAAAATAAAGCATCACACATAATAAAAACACATGAACACCAAGATATAAGGTGGAAACCCAATGTGGGTGAAAACCACCTGCTGCTATCATCTCTATCTTGTTTTAATAATAAGAAAATTCTGTTTACAATTTTTGTACTAGTGCTGTATTATACCAGTATACATGATTCCACTTGCAGAAGGCTACAACCTTCTCCCGTTCTCCATCTTCTACTAGAAGGGATCTACAACCCCCTAGCTCTTGTACTAGCCGATATGTTTGCTAGTACGTAGGTGCCAACCTACAGAAGGCTAGGACCTTCTTTCCTCCTTCAAGGACCTCGTTTCATAAATTTTCAGACTGGATCCATCAACAACATCATTGAATCATCAAACATATCTGCATCAACCAATGTCCTTTTGAACTAACCACAATTGAATCAATCAATCACTTTGACAACCCATCAATCTGATCAATTAGAATGCTATCACTAGAATACAATAACCAGAACCTAAGCTAGAACCCAGAACACTGCAAAAGCAAATAGAAGCAACTAAAACATATTTTATAAGGTATACACTACTTCCATGTGTCGGACCTGCATGTATACACACTTTCCTCAAATCCAACCAGCATATATATCTACAAATATAAATTCAGAATTTTGCAGCTATTCCAGACTTTAGTTATACCCATATCATATCATTTACAGAATAATATATGTGTTAGAATTCAGATCTAGAATATACATGAGAAAAAATAACTAATGATAATTCATTTTTCGCCTTAAGATCCCGATCTATCATTAGATCTGATCCCTCATCATCAGCTAAGGTTCATCCTTGGTTCAAATCCATTAATGCACCATAACCCAGTAACCTGCATACTAGATCTCACACTTCATCAGATATTTGATACTTGCACACCTTGGTCTAATGATCTTCTCCTCCTTTTATAATTTAGGCCTTTCTCAATACCATGGACCAAAACCGCTTAGGACCAATAACTTGGACCAAACACCTAGGGTCAATACCTCGGACCAGATACCTTGGATGAATACCATGGATCAAAATATCATGGACCAAATACTTCGGACCAAAAAATTAGCTTTCCATGGTATACACGCTTTTCCTTCTATGAAAGTGCATATGTACGTATATGCGACTTGTAAATGGTGAACCTGCGTGTATAAACAGATTGGTTAATGGTGAACTTGCGTATACCTATCTTTCTTCATTCTATGAAGACTGATATGTAATTCTTTGTTATTTACCTGCTATACTGTGATCTTTCATCTGAGTGAGTTGCCTTCTAAACTGATTCCTTGAAGCTACCCTACATTTCATCACATCTGTAAACACTACTATCATGCATTCTATCACATCTTATATCTCTTCTGTAGATTCATCTAGTTACCATATACAAGTGAGTTGTTCTGCTACAAGTGGGTTACCATCAAGGACAACACATACATCATAATGCCAACAATCTCCCCCTTTGGACTTGATGGCAACAACCACTCCAAGTCACTCTCCCCCTTTGACATCAAGGGAAAAGGGTCATGCTCCCCTTGAGTGCATGTTAAATTCTCTGATATGCTGAAGTGTGCTAATTGAGCTCCCATGATCGAGTCCATGCTCCCCCTAAGCATAAGTAAAGTCTGCAAAAAGATGTTCTAAAAGAAGAACATGACTCTATACATACATCACAAATGACCTTCCTATCACTAATGACTCATACATACATCCATCGCCCAACCAAGTGGGGATATACCAAATTTGACTCATCCACCCAACCAAGTAGGGAGATATCAATTTTTTATACATGTCAAAAACAAGAAACATTACATCATTCATCCCATGCATAGTGGGGTTACAAATTAGGTCTTTTCATGACCGTTACATAAAAAGATATACATGACATATATAATAGAGACCAAATATCTTAAACAAGACCATGATAGTCATCAACAACTATCATATGATCTGCACCATCAACAACATCTATCAACAGCATCTAGACTAGCAACCAGTATATGTCCATCATTAGTTCCCAAAATATCATCAACCATGTTCTCCCCCTGAACCTGTTCCACTTGTTCACTATCAGGTCTAATCATTGCATATGTTAGTAAGAGATATCAAAGCATCATCATCAATCAAATATACATAAAGTTATCAACAACTTTATGAGGACCAATATATTTCCACATGTTATCAGCAAATTGAAACCATCATCAAACAAAGCAGATAATTCACAGAACCATACCAGACCCCTTTTTTTCTGAGTCTGGCCCACTGCTTTTCTTTAAACCAACATATACGTGATTGTGCCCATAGAAACCCACGTATGGACGTGACTATGCTTTATGAAACTCACGTATAACCACCTTTCTCTGAAGAAAATAGGTTCTAACAATAGGATGATGCAACAACTACTCCCAACTTTTGCCTAAGATATTCAAATGTCTCTTTGGGTAGTGATTTAGTGAATATATCAGCAACCTGTTCTTTGGAGGGAACATACTCCAATTTGACCTTTTGTTCAAGCACTTGTTCACGTAGAAAATGATATTTTATGGGCATGTGCTTGGTCTTGGAGTGTATGACTGGATTCTTTGAAATACTAATGGCACTTGTATTATTACATAGAATGGAGATGGGTGGAGTACATGTGATCTGAATATCTTCCAAGGTTTTCATCATCCAAAGTAGTTGTGTGCAGCAAGATGCAGCAGCCACGTATTCTGCTTCAGTTGTAGATAATGCAATTGAACTTTGTTTCTTGTTGAACCAAGACACTAACCTGGAACCCATATAGAATGCACCACCACTAGTTCTTTTTCTGTCATCAACACTTCCTACCCAATCTGCATCTGTATATGCATGAAGTGTAAGATCTGTGTCTCTAGGATACCATAAACCAAAATTTTGTGTTCCTTGAAAATATTTGAAAATCCTTTTGACTGCCTGAAGGCATGATTCCTTTGGATTTTCTTGGAATCTTCCAACTATTCCCACTGCATGCATGATGTCCGGTCAGGTACCTGTTAGATAAAGTAGACTGCCAATCATGGATCTGTAAGTTGGTTGATGTACTACTACTGATTCATCATTGAGCTAAGACTGCATCCTATTACCATTGGGGTACATATTGGTTAGAATCCTCCATGCCATACTTTTTTAAGATCTATTTGAGATATTTGGTTTGTGAGAGAAAAATACCATCTTTATTTTGTTGAACTTGTAGACCAAGAAAATAGGTAAGCTCACAAAGCAAGGACATTTCAAATTCTTGTTGCATTACTGAAGGAAAATTCTGACTCATGGATTCTTCATTGCTACCAAAAATGATATCATCAACATACACAACAATTATTAGCAGTTTATCAGTGTCCATCTTTGTATATAGATTGCTATCTGCTGACCCCTTTGAAAAACCCTGTTGGTGGAGATATTTGTCAAGATGGTAATACTAGTCCTTGGAGCCTGTTTTAGACCATAGAGAGCCTTTCTGAGTTTGCATACAAGTTTTGCATCATTTCCAAGAATGAATCCTTCTGGTTGTTCAATATATACTTCTTCTTCTAAGTCTCCATTAAGAAAGGCAGATTTTACATACATTTGGTATACTTTGAATTTCTAAAAATTAGAAAGTGCAAGAAACATTCTTATGGCTTCAAGTCTAGTAACAGGTGCAAAAGTTTCTTCAAAATCTATACCTTCTTATTGAGCATATCCTTTGCAAATGAATCTGGCCTTGTTTATGATAACTTCTCCATTTTCATTTAACTTATTTTTGAATATCCATTTGGTTCCTATGATATTCTTATCATGAGGTCTAGGAACTAATTCCCAAGTATTATTATTTTCAATTTGCTCAAGTTCTTCATTCATGGCCTTGACCCAACATTCATCTCTGCATGCTTCATTTACATTTTGAGGTTCAGTGGAAGATAGTAATGTTAGATAGCTTGAGGCTTCAGCAATGGTTCTTCTTGTCTGCACACCTGCCCCTTTTTCCCCTAAAATTTGAGTTTCTGGCTGATTTTCTGAACATACCTGGGCAGAGTCTTTTCTTATATCATTATCTATTCTTCTGGTGCTTCATTGGTTTCTTCTTCAGAATTAGTGTGATTTGATGTGGGAAAATGATCCTCATCTTCTTCATTATCATAATCTTTGGTTTTTATCTGTTTTGGATTTTTGCATGCTTCATCAACCACGACATCAATACTTTCAATAATTTTCCCAAGTCTTTTATTATAACATTTATAACCTTTACTTCAAGAAGAGTAGCCAAGAATAATACCTTCATCTGCTCTGGGTTAAAACTTAGCAAGTTTTTCATCAGTCCTTTTGATGTAACATTTGCTTCCAAAAACTTTGAAGTATTTTATAGTAGGAGTCTTACCATACCAAAGTTCATGTGGAGTTTGAGTGTTGTTTACCCAAACATTTGCTTGGTTCAGAATATTGATGGTGTTGAATGTAGCTTCACCCCAGAAGGTTACAGGAGTTCCAGATTCATCTAGCATAGCACGAGCCATTTGTTGAACAGTTTTGTTCATACTTTCTACCACTCCATTTTGTTGAGCAGCCCTTGCGGTGGAGAACTGCCTTTTTATTCCATGTTGTTTACAAAAGTCAAAGAATTTATCCGAGGTAAATTCCCCTCCTTGATCAAATCTGAGGCATTTGATTTTGCGATCTGATTCATTTTCAACCAAATCTTTGAAGGCTTTGAAATTTTCAAATGCTTCATCTTTATGCTTTAGAAGACCTATCCAACACATTCTAGAAAAATCATCAATGAACAATATAAAGTATTCTTCTCCACGAGGTGATTTTTTCCTTGATGGTCCACATAAATCAGTACGAACAAGTTCAAGAGGCTTACTAGTTGACCCTTCCCTTTCTATGAAGTGAGCTCTGATTTGCTTACCGAATTGACATGATTTGCATATAGTATTTTCAGGAATTTTGATATCTGGAAGATCATGAACAACCCGGAATTTGCATGCTTTTCTTATTTGAGAAAAGCTTTGATGTCCCAATCTTCTGTGCCATAGCCAGTTTTCATCATTTTTGCTTAGAAAGCACTATTGTTGTCCTCCCTTGAGTATGTATAGCTTATTTGGAGTTCTTGTACATTTGATCATGGTTTCTCTTATATCAAGCTCATGAACAACACATCCATTTGATCGAAACACTACTTCATTTCCTTGATCACACATTTGACTCACACTCAATAGGTTATGCTTTAAGCCATCAACATACATAAAATTCCTAGCTTTAACCTTTCCTTTCAAGAAAATAGAGCCTTTACCTTCTATGATAGCAGGAGTGTTGTTTCCAAATGAGACACTCTTTTCCTTTTCTAAGGCATTATAAGAGTGTAGTTTTTCTTTGTCACCTGTCATGTGTTTTGAGCATCCACTGTCAATGTACCATTGGTTTTCTTATCCTTATGTATACAAGGCTATACCACATCTTTCTGTTTGTAGTTCTTTCTTTCTCCATATTTTGGGATTTAATGGAGTTTGCTCCTTTTGAGATATTTGCTGAAATTTACTCCTCCATTCAAATTCTTCATGGCCAAAGTTGTTGCAGATTGAGCATTCTATTTCATTTTCAAGAAGAGAAAGTTATTATAGGAACTTTTCTTGATCCTTGTCACATTCCTTTGATTTGTGCTTCTCTAGTCATGATGGTTTTGTAAGCAACACATTGAGAAGCTTTGTGTCCAAAATTATGACATGAGAAACATTGACCATTAAAGAAGTTCCTGCGATTATTGAATCTACTGACCTAGTGATTGTAGTTTCTATTGATATTTATATTTGAAGCAAATTGAGTAAAATTTACTTGAGGTTGATTGTGGCTTCTGTTCATCCTTGAAGTAAATTGAGCCTGATTTACCCGGTGATCTGCTTTAAGCCTTTGTTGACGATTGTCAAACTGTTCAAACGAGTGGAGGTTGATGGCTTCTGTGATTGAGATGCTTCTTCAGTATATCCAAGACCTGTATTTATCAGAGGAGAATGTTGCACTTTGATAATTTCATTTAAGGTTTCTAATCCTTTAGCAAATCTAAGATTGAGAGCTTTTTTTTTCTCAAGATCCTTTCTTAGACCCACAATTTCACATTCTAGTTTTTCATTGTGTTTTTCTCTTTCAAAAAGTTGGTATGTCAAGGTATCTATAATCATATTCTTTTATTCTAAACATATTTTGACTTTAGATATTTCTTCATAAAGGTCATCTTCCTCTAAAGCATCCAAAAAATCATCATCGTCATAGGCCATCAGAAGTGTATAGTCATTACTATTTTCATCTTCATCAATATTTGATAAACCATTGCTATCTTCATGAGTATAGTAGCTCTTTTTACTTACACTTCGTTTTCTATTCCATTTTGTAGATTCCTTCCCTTTATCATATTTATCTTTATGAGGACATTTGGCAGCATAATGACTGACTCTACCATAGGCAAAACATTTGAGAGGTAGTTTACCTCTGAATCTTTCGGAACCCCATTGAAGCTTCTTGACAAAGTTTTCTTCCTCATCTTCTTCTGAAATATGTCCTAATTCATTGAGTTCTTCTTTTCCTTTTTTTGAAGCTTTAAATGTGGCTTCTCTCATATCTGATGGACCTCCTTTTCTCATCTCAAAGGCAGTTAAGATTCCATGAAGCTGTGTCATAGTCATAGTCTGTAGATCCTACTTTTCTTCTATGGCAAATACTTTTGATTCAAATTTAGCAGATAAGGATCTTAAAACTTTTTCAACTAAGGTAACTTCCTTTATCTCTTCACCCAGATTCTTCATGCAATTAACAACCTCATCTATACGTAAGAAGTAACTAGCTATACTTTCATCATTGTGAATCTTGAGAGTTTCATATTGAATTCTGAGAGTTTGCAGTTTAGCACGTTTTACCCAAGAGTCTCCTTTGTAGCTTAGAATGATTTTGTCCCATATTTCTTTGGCTGATTTGAGCTACATAACTTTGACAAACTCTGGTTGTGACAGACTTCCCAATAATGTATTGATAGCCTTGGCATTGGTTTCATATTGCTTTTTATCTGCCGTATCTGTAGGAATTGTTGATGGAATTGTATATCCTCCTTCCACAATTTCCCAGACATCTGTTCCAAGAGATTGAAGATAGGCTATGGTTCTTACCTTCCAATAAACAAAGTTGCTCCCATCAAAGGTTGGTGGTCTGATGGATCCCCTGCTTTCTTGATTACTCATGATGACGGATCTTCCTTCAAGCAATCAAGCTTCTTCTGAACCACTTGCTCTAATACCATTTGTTGGAAATAATACTGAGAGGGGGGTGGGGGTGAATCAGTATTATCAGATCAATAATTTAATTTTCAAAATTGATTTGTATACGCTACTTCAGCTCAGTGAACTAGCGTGTTTACGCAATTGTACTTAATGAAACCAGCGTATATGCAGAGATCTTTTGATTTACCAAAATTATCATGTATTGAACCTTAAGCAGTATATCAGGAATTCATTAGACAATGCAGTAAAAGAAAAATAAAGAATCACACATAAGCAACACACGTGAACACCAAGATATAAGGTGGAAACCCAATGTGGGTGAAAACCACCTGCTGCTATCGTCTTTGTCTTCTTTTAATAATATGAAAATTCTATTTACAATTTTTGTACTGGTGCAGTCTTATACCTGTATGCAGGCTTCTACCTGCAAAAGGCTACAACCTTCTCTCATTCTCCAGCTTCTACTAGAAGGGAGCTACAACACCCTAGCTCTTGTACTAGCCAATATGTTTACTAGTACGTAGGCGCCGACCTACAAAAGGTTGCGACCTTCTTTCTTCCTTCAGGGACCTTCTTTCATAAATTTTCAGATTGGATCCATCAACAACATCATTGAATCATCAAACATATCTGCATCAACCAATCTCCTTTTGAACCAACCACAACTGGATCAATCAATCACTTTGACAACCCATCAATCTAATCATTCATAATGTGATCACTAGAATATAGTAACCAGAACCCAAGCCAGAACCCAGAACACTGCAACAGAAAACAGAAGCAACTAAAACATATTTTATAAGGTATACGCTACTTCCATGTGTCAAACCTGCGTGTATACACACTTTCCTCAAAGCCAACCAGTATATATATCTACAAATATAAATTCATAATTCTGCAACTATTCTAGACTTTAGTTATACCCAGATCATATCATTTACAGAATAATATATGCGTCAGAATTCAGATCTAGAATATACATGAGCAAAAACACCTAATGACAATTCACTTTTCGCCTTAAGATCCTGATCTATCATTAGATCTGATCCCTCATCATCAGCTAAGGTTCATCCTTGGTTCAGATCTAGTAATGCACCATAACCCAATAACCTACATACTAGATCTCACACTTCATCAAATATTTGATACTTGCACACCTTGGTCTAATGATATTCTCCTCCTTTTATAGTTTTAGGCCTTTCTCAATACCATGGACTAAAACCACTTAGGACCAATACCTTAGACCAAATACGTAGGGTCAATAGCTCGGACCAGATACCTTGGACCAATACCATGGATCAAAATACCGTGGACCAAATACATCGGAACAAAAATATAGTTTTCCAAGTCATACGCACTTTTCCTTCTGTGAAAGTGCGTGTGTACGTATACGCAACTTGTAAATGGTGAACCTGTGTGTATATGCAGCTTGGTCAATGGTGAACCTACATATACCTCTCTTTCTTCATTCTGTGAAGACTAATATGTTATTCTTTACTGTTTACCTGCTATACTGTGATCTTTCATCTAAGTGAGTTTCCTTCTGAATTGATTACTTGAAGCTTCCCTACATTTCATCATATCTGTAAAAACTACTGTCATGCATTATGTCACATCTGATATCTCTTATGTAGATTCATCTAGTTAGCACATACAAGTAAGTTTTTTTGCTACAAGTGGGTTTCAATCAAGTACAAAACATACATCATAATGCCAACATCTATGATGGTAATCCACCAAGAAATTCTTCCTAACTTCCTGAATCGACGAGGTCATCCATTTCAACTATCTGATTTCTGGATAACCACATCTTTTTTCAGAGTTTTATTAGTTGTTTACAAAAATTTCATTCAAAACAACCTTAAGAGTTTAATTCTTCACCATACAAGTAATAAATTTATAATACCTATGCATTTAACCTTTATTTACTTGATGGTAGTATTTTTATCATATCCATATGCTTACTAATTATGTCTATTTTTTTCTAATCGTGTGTATTGTAATTGTGTCCTCTTACAACGTTAAATTCTATTTCCACAATCAAAGTATCACCTATGATATATCCTTTTGTGGGATCATGAACATCACATAGAGGCATAGGTGATTTGAGGTCCCAATCACTCTCTTTGCCATTAAATATAAGTTCCATTTCATCCTTACAAGTCAGCTTAGGATGGATCTGACTAACAATAGCTAAGGTGAAATTATCATATACGCTCCAACCACTTGATAATGTTGTGGAATCTGCCACATCTAAAAAAAATGACAATTGGTCTACGTCTTGCCATTTAGGAAATATTAAGAAGCACCATTTATAACCTCCCACTATGAAAATGTTGGAGTACTGCTTTTTCTTATAGCTAGAGAAATGTTCAATTTCCCAAGTAAACGTAGATTTGTTAAAGTGAGTATTCACCATGACCAGAATCTCCATTTTCTCGCTCGATTTCCTTCTCATTGTAAACCTATTCACAAATACGAAGAAACTTAGAAACTACATAGTGGCATCAAATAAAAAGGTTGTTTGTAGTCTAGGTCAATTGCATTAACCCTCACACAAGTACTGGGTTTCTTGTAATAACAAGGAAACACTTTCCATTCTGGGTAGTTTCCCTAGCCTTACACTGGGTATTGGCACCCCGAAGCATCTCTATCACCCTCATCAATGATGGATTGTTAATGGCAGGGCATTATGCAAAGGATTCTTACTTTCATAGCCATTCTCCTATTCTCCTCAAAGAAACCAGCAAGCTTGAGATCCAACCCTTCTGGTTACTAGCTCCAAGGTCAGCACTCGCACAAATCCAAATATAGAAGTCACTTATGGGTTCACCTGGAGGCTCGAGTGTGTAGGCATACTCCAAGCCTGAAGGTATTTTGCTGACTAGACTATTTTAATAAAGATTCGGGCACTTTGGCGGGATTAGACTTCTGTATAAATGGTCAAGCCCTGTACAATTTAACTCAGTCCTATCCTCGCTTCTATATTTGACATATTGATGATAAGTCCTATTGGAATATTTTCTGATATTATAGTATATTTTTTAACAATGCATGCATTTACTGAAGTTCAAAAAGGACAAAACATTCATTGTTCAAGCTCAAACCCTAGATGTAAAGGAAAGTGCTACACAAAAATGTTTCCTATTCAAAAAGAAGAAATGACCCAAAAGGTTCGAGGTTTCTTCTTTAGCAGACACTTCTCATGAGTTGTGACAAATAAATTTCATATGTTGTAGTATTGAAATGGAATCCTCCTTTACTAGGAAATCTATAGTTGCAATTTTTTATGTCTGCTCAAGATTTGCATCAAAACTCCACTATGAAAGGGATGTAGTTTTGTTTTGCATCATTTTTTTGAATAACTATCATTCAAATCACACTTGTCTAACATCAAAACACTCATTCATTCCTTCCATTATCATTAAACTAGTGATCAACTCAAGAGAAACCCTGTGCTCTATAGTTCAGGTGGAGGCAAATATAAATTTACTTCATGGGTGTCTTCATGCAATGCTCCTACCCACATGAACGGGAGCCAATTACACACTACCATGGATTCACCTTGACTTCCAATCTATTAAGTGCCAAGAGGTTAACAACTCAATATTATTTTATTGCTCTCAATCCTAAATAGCTCTAGATTAAGATGCATGTGCTAGTTTATATTTCATATGGCTACAAAAGCTCCATAAAGTAGCATTTCAAATCATATGAATCATTTTTGCCTTGTTCACAATAATTCAAACTATATTAAATTCTATTAAATATTTTTTTAAAATGGTCATAATAATATTCCATTGTAAAACCATGCTATGAAAAATGACATAAGCCATAAAATCTCAATACATTCCTTAGGCCAGAAAGGTCGTCTCTATAAAAGGTTAACCACAACCCATGAAGTGAGCCCATTAAAAATGAGATAACTGAAAATCCTTGAAGGCTCCAAGAAAGCACCTTCATCTATAGGGTAGCCATGCATTTGATTTCATCTATAAAAACAACTTACAAGTTTATTCAAGTAATGAATATTTATTAACATAAGAACAAATGAAACCCAAGAAATAGGTAACATAATTAATTCAAACCAGCTTGACGAAGAGGTAGTCACTTGGAAATCTAACACTGCCACCCAACCAAGATCTAATTTCCTCCAGTTCACCCCCAAGATGAGACTTCTTACCTAGGATTCAACAACCTCTGTTGATTCCCTCAACAAGTATTTAATACTTGTCCTTCGTGATAAAGTTTATTTTTAGTGACATCCCTCTTTTGTCGATATTCTTATCCACTTGCCTAGGATTTTCCCATAAAATACCATCTTTCTCTACTAGGATGCTTTCATGTTTTTTCCAAGCTTAGAATCTTTCTCGAGCTAGGAAACTTAATGTATATTTATCTCCCAGCCATTAAAGTTATCTAGAATTTTATTTGGAATTCTTATAATGAAGACTTATCCATTCTCATTCACCAATGGAATTTTATTTGGAAAGAGTCTCATTTCTAGGTGTCTTCTTTCCAAGTACATAGATTCCACTTATTATTTATTATTCATTAACATAATATTTTTCATGCCTTTTCTTCCATTTTACCCAATGCAATTAAATCTTACCCAAGTGGGATTCTAACAATGGAGGGATATTACATGCTCCTCCCCTTTTATGAACATCGTCCTAGGTGTTCACCATCCTATTTCTTTTCCTTTAAACCTTGCTGGATACTTTTCTTCCTTTCATCTTTTTTCTCTCATGTATCCTCTTCAAAAGTAAAGGATTTCAGTGTATTTATCATAAACCACACCTCAATCCTAGAACAAGATCTCTTTCTAGTTTAATATATCCCTGGTTCTACCAAATAGTCTCCTTTGGTTTTAAAATGATCATTTTTTTCATTTTGTGTGATGACTTAGTTTGGAAACACCTACTCTTACATTGATTCCATGCTCTTTTTCCAACACACTTGTATACCTGTTGAGTATTGGTTTCATCCATTCTACATACTATCCACATGCATCCAATAAAGTCAGCACCATTAACAAATTACTACTATAGAACCAATGGTCATGCCTATTGACAAAAATATTGTTTTGTTATAACTTAAAAATTGTACATTGCTTTTCAAACTCTCATATGAAGATAACAATTATCTAGGGACTATTTGTATCAAGTTATAAATTCAATATCATTTTATCATTGGTGCATATATTGTCCTAGTAATTTTTATGACTTATAGGTCATATTTAAAATGACGTGTAAGTGGACTCAACTATGCATGTCCTTGACTATTTTTCCTAACTGCTCATAGTCACCAACAAGTATCTTGCTTTTAACAATTTTCAACATAATATGTATAACACCTTTTTCCCTTTCCTCATTCAAAACTACAGGTTCCTAATTCAGTTTCTTTTTTTTTTTTAGATTTTTCCATTTATATCATCACCACTAATTCATAATTTATTAGCGTTTTTTAGGGCTAAGGTAACTTGTAGTCTTATTCTAGTATCCTCACATCCCTTACACAAATGTCTTGCAAATTTAAGTGTTGGACATCCTACTTATGGTTCTTACATTCTGTGGATTTTGTCTAGAAGTGACCTTAATCAAGTCATGCCCTGTCGTGTTGCCACTTGTTTTCTTGGTAATCTCTTTATGACACTTCACACTCCTATTATTGTAGTATTCAAATATTGGAATCTATGATGGTAATCCACAAGGAAATTCCATCTAACTTCCTAAATCGAGGAGG
Source organism: Pinus taeda (assembly GCA_000404065.3). Lineage (NCBI taxonomy): Eukaryota > Viridiplantae > Streptophyta > Pinopsida > Pinales > Pinaceae > Pinus > Pinus taeda. The sequence goes on from APFE030262373.1 coordinate 22,128, forward strand.
ACATCCATTTAAACTATTTTCTTTCTAGATAACTATATCTTTTTTCAGAGTATTATTAGTTGTTTACAACAATTTCATTCAAAACAATCTTAAGAGTTTAATTCTTCACCATACAAGTAATACATTTATCATACCTATGCTTTTAGCCTTTATTTACTTGATGGTATTATTTTTATTGTATCGATATGCTTACTAATTATGTATTCTTCTTTTTTCTAATCATGTATATTGTAATTGTGTCCTCTTACTTCGTTAACTTCTGCTTCCACAATCAAAGTATCACCTATGATATATCCTTTTATCGGATCATGAACATCACATAGAGGCATAGATGATTTGAGGCCCCAATCACTCTCTTTGTCATTAAATATATGTTCCATTTCCTTCTTACATGTGAGATTAGGATGGATCTAACTAACAATATCCATGGTTAAATCAGAATACATGCTCCAACCACTTGATAATGTTGTGGAATCTGCCACATCTTAAAAAAAGGACAACTATCTACATCTTGCCATTTAGGAAATATTAATAGATGCAATTTATAACCTTCCGTTGTGAAAATATCGGAGTACTTATTTTTCTTACAGCTAGAGAAATGTTCAATTTCCCAGGTAAACTTAGATTTGTCAAAGTGATTATTCACCATGACCCGACTCTCCATTGCTCGCTGGTTTTCTTTCTCATTTCAAACCCATTTACAAAGCCGAATAAACTTAGAAAATATAGTGGCAACAAATATAGAGGTTCTTTGAAGTTTAGGTCAATTGCATTGACCCTCATGCAAGTATTGGGTTTCTCATAATAACAAGGAAACAATTTCCATTGTGGGTAGTTTCACTGCCCTTGTACTGTGGATTGGCATCTCGTAGCATCTCTATCAACCTCCTCAATGATGTCCTGTTGATGGTTGGGCACTTTTGGAGAGGGTTCTTACTTTCAGAAAAGTTCTCCTATTCTCTTCAAAGCAACCAACGAGCTTGAGATCCAATCCTTCTTATTACTGGCTCTAAGATCAACACTCTGAACTCTCTAGATGTAGAAATCACTTATTAGTTCACCTAGAGGTTGGAATGTGTAGGTATACTCACTGAAGGTATTTCATGAACTAGATTGTTTTAATAAAGATTCAGACACCCCGGCATGATTACACTTTTGTATACAATGGTCGAGGCATGTATAATTTAACTCAGTCCTATTGTTGCTTCTATATTCGACATATTGACGATAAGTCCTATTGGACTATTTGATGATATTATATTATTTTTTTGAATAATTCATGCATTTACTGAAGTTCAAAAAGGATAAAACATTTACTGTTGAGGCTCAAACCATAGATGTAAGAAAGTGTTGCACAAAAATGTTGCATAATCCAAATGAAGACATGAGTTAAAAAGGTTCGAGATTTCTTCTTTAATAGATATTGCTCTTGAGTCATGACAAAGAAATCCATATGTTGTAGTATTTAAATGGAGTCCTCTTTCATTGGGAAATCTATACTCGTGTTTTTTATGTTTGGTCAATATTTGCATCAAAACTCCACTAAGACAGGGAAGAAGTGTTGTTTTGCAATAGTTTTTTGAATAACTAACATTCAATCACACTTGTCTAACATCAAAACACTCATTCATTCCTTCCATTCTCATTACATTAGTGATCAAGTCAAGAGAAGACATGTGTTCTACATTTCAAGTGGGGGCAAATATACATTTACTTCATGGGTGTCTTCATGCAATGCTCCTACCCACATTAAAGAGAGCCAATTACACACTAGCGTGGATTCAACTTAACTTCCAATATATTAAGTGTCAAGAGGTTCATAGCTCAATCTTATTTTATTCCTCTGAGTACTCAATAGTTCTGGATTTAAGATGCATGTGCTAGTTTATATTTCATATGGATATGAAAGGCTAGTAAAGTAGAATTTCAAATCATATGGATCATTCTTGTCTCAATCGCAATAATTCAAACAGTATTTTACATTAAATATTTAAAAAATGTCCATTACTATATCCTTTCCAAAACCATTTTATGTAAAATGACATAAGCCATAATTTCTCAATATAGGCCTTAGAACAGAAAGGCCGTCTCAATAAAAGGCTAACTAGATTCCATGAAGTGATTCCATTAAAAAGGAGATAATTGAAAAGCCTTCAAGACTCCAAGAAAACATTGTTTGTTATTGTGCATCTCTTGACAATGAGGTATCATCCTTGATTGGCTGTCAGCAAACCTCAACTCTTAACTACACACACATCACAAGGATTTATTGATTTTCTTTCAGTAACTTCATTTCACCAAGAAGAGATTCTTCTTGACAATAAGGTTTCTTATGTATATAAAAGAAAATTTTTCACCTAGAAGAACTCATAATGTCTCATTCATAGTAAATTTTTTCATGCACATTGTCAGAAAAGTGACAAAAATATTTCAACGGTTGTACTAAAACCCCCTCATTTCAGGGCTTACAATAATGCCCATTAGGCCTTAGGGTTGAGCCTAAGCTTTGACACCACTTGTCATGGACCTCTATGTCGCTCCATTTTTTTCTTTCCATCTTTGTATCTACACTTATAACTATTTCCAATCTTATTTACTATTGGCATTATGGTTCTAGTATAATTATATGTTTCAGATGTTGTACTTGATGGCAACACCCATGGCATGGCTCTCATTTTGATGAAAATAAAGAAGTACGCAGAAGAACAGTTCAGGAGGTGCATACCCACAGGTATACTGTGCAGGGACCGCGTCCAAATACGCGGGTTACCCATTCATGGGGTGCGTACCCCAGTGCACACACTTCAAGACAGTAAAAGCACGCGCACTTGGGGTTTCCTATGGTATTTAGCCGACGGTTTTATATTATCATGGTTTTGGCCCATGGTATTAGTCCATGTTTTGAGGAAGATCATGCCTATATAAAGCTAAGGAGATCATTTTGGCTTGTGCATCTTTTGTATTTTGAATATCTTAAGATCTAATATTGGGTTCTTGGTTTAAAAGCTTCATCTTTAGAAGAGAAGTTGGACGCGAATCTGTGAAGGGTGATCTCTCCAGCGCAAGATCAGATCTGAGTATCTCACTGAATTTTGGCCCTAATCAGAGGTGCGCAAGTGATCAACATCGACAGTGCGTGGGTACGCAGAAGAAACAAAGGGTCAGTGCGTGGGTACATAGAAGAGACAAAGGGGCAGCGCGTGGGTACGCAGAAGCGACAAAGGTGAATTGCGTGGGTACGTAGCGCGGCAGTGTTTCAGGTGCGTTCTTACTGTTTTAGTACGCAGCGCGACAGTCTTTCTGAGTGCGTACCTGCTGCGTTAGTACACGACGCGATAGTTCTTTTGGGTGCGTGCCTACTGTGCATTACGCGGCGCGATAGTACTTTTTGGTGCGTACTGTACGCAGATCAGTGAAAGGAGCAGTGCGTGGCCATGAAGAACAGCAGAAGTAACTCTGTGGATATATGCAGAGAAGCAGAGGGAGAAGTGCGTAGCGACGCAGGCCAGTAAAAGGAAAAACTGTGTATCTGTTTTAAGATCTTCTGTTGGTTGAATTTTTCTTGTTGATAAGGTGTTCTGGGTTCAGTTTTATTATTGTTGATCTGGTTATTGCAGCTAACTGTATAATTTACATGTACTTGATAATAATTTGATATATATGGATCCAGTTTGAAAATTTATGAAAAGTGGTCCTTGAAAAGAAGTAGGGGGTTGTAGCTCCCTTCCAGGAGAGACTGGAAAATGAGAGAGAGTTGTAGCTCTCAGCAGGTTGCAGCCTGCGTACTGGTAAAGGACTGCACCAGTACAAGACCATTGTAAAAGGAGTTTCTAATTTGAAAGAAGATAGAGACATATTGCAGCAGGTGGTTTTCACCCACATTGGGTTTCCACCTTATATCTGGTGTTCTTTGATGTGACTGTCTGCTTTTCTTGTTTATGCTCATTATTTATGGTATTGGTATGCAAAAATAAGTCAAAAGTATAAATAAGAAAGATTTGGTAAAAGAATTAGATAATACTGATTCACCCCCCCTCTCAGTATTATTGTCAACATTTACTTGGTGTTATGATAGTCATTATGTTAATACTTGTTGTCAAATATCTCATAGGAAATCGACGCCCTTGGTCGAGTTATATATCTTCTTCCCCTTTATTTTATCATAGCCTATGCAAGAAATTCTTAGATATAATAGAATTCATTGGGCTGTGTAGATCCTCTTGAACCTATCCCTTGCATGGATAGACTATGTATAATGCACACGTTCCCTATCTATAAGGGTAAGTTGTAACTATATCATTAATCATTCAATCCACATAATTTGGTGAATACCCTACAATTTTTGTATTAATGACATAGGTGGATATGGTGCATGTTAAGACCTTCCGACTTGGACTTAAGCCTTACAACCTTAATATTGATTTCACGTTGGTTTCTATGGCACAGGTGGCTATCCCACGTGCCATGTAATTTATTAACGCAACCCTATAACTTATTCAATAATGCCTTAGTACCATAGCTAATAATCGCCTTTTTTGTTGTTAAACCTTTAAGGGGGATATTCATGGGGGTGTGTTGCGAGTCCTTTTCTACCTCATCACCTCTTCCACTTGCGTTTGACATGGGTATGACTAGGAATGAGGTTGGGCTGCATTCAAGGGTCTATATTACTCAAAATAATCCAATGGTGGTGACTATGTGTCCTTTAACCCTAACCCTTATCCATCCCAAATACTTCAATCTGATTGTGTGCCAATGCTTCCCTATTTGTTGTTTAGGGCTTATTTTTGAGTATTTTCGACTTGTGGTTGCATGCAATGAGGACAATTGGTATGACCATGGAGAATTATGTCATCCTTGTCACCGAAGCATGGCTTCTACCATAGTGTCATGCTCATTGATATTACTTGTTTAAATGGCATCACAATTTTATGATCAGAGTCGCTTAAAGTATTCTCTCTCTAGTACTTAAGATCTTCATAGGTGATGTTCTCCTTTCTTGGCTTGCTAAATGGATTTATTTACCAACTCTGGTGGCTATTCTTATAACTTTTCTTGCTAATGGGTTTTATTCCTTCTCCTGCAGCGGCCCTTTGCAACTTTGAATTTGGGTATTCTCCCTTGCAAAATTTTTGTTGGATATTCTTGGTAAATGAGGTATCCATGCCACTATATTTTCATAATGCAGATGCCTTCATGTCGTTTCTACATTCGATGATTAATCTCACTGTGACAATTCCTCTACGAACAGGTATAAGGAACTCAATTCTCAGGATTGTATCAATATTTTGGTTCCCATCTCGTTGAAGCCACACTCGGTAACTTTAAATTTCCTTTCTGCGACATCGCCTGGGTACCATTTACTTCCCTCTTAAGCATCTTAACCATAAACTAGACCTTTTGTTCCAGTTCTCTATTGTTCTCCCCAGGGGTTTACTCAATTATTGTCTTACGTGCACACCTTCGACATTCATACCTACATCCAATGGATCTCACTTCCTCTGCTACACCTATAGGGGATTCTGAAGGTTGGGTTTAATTTATATACCCTGTTGCACTGGGGCCCATGGGCGGTTCACCAATTTTAGAGTATCATTGTGACTGTGGTAAAATCTTCTTTTCCCTTTACGGGAAACTTCCTTACCATCTAGATTGGAGTTCCTAGTCAAGCTGCTCAAGGTATGTACTTTCCCTACAAATTTCCTATGTTTCATATGACCAACTCATGCTTCCTTTGTTCATACATGTTATGTTTATTGATTGTTGGTGGTAGAGGTTGACTACAATAGATGAAACCTAGACACTTGAAGAGAATTATTTGAACTATGGGGGCTCAAAATTCTTTAGCAAGGGTGTTTATTTCCTCAATCCTTTTGCAAGTTTCTCCTCTTTCTCAAATAAGTGTGAAGACTCTCCAAGGGTGAATTCCTCTTCACTCACTAAGATGACTAGTTGATTAGAAGCAATATGACCATCATGCCGGTGATTTTCACTTTTTTGGCTTCAACAATGGAATGGTGGTTTGCTAAAATAGAAATTTGGCCAGCATAACAATGTCTCTTCCTTTGGTTCTCCAATTTCTTGTTTATATAGATTTATTTTAATCCTTCTTCCCTCTCTTGGTACATGTATGATAAAGACAAATGAATGGGAAAATAGGATTCCATTAAGGGCTACATATCTGCAAGGCAAATTGAATTCGGTTATACTAGGATGACCTCATGTCAAAGAATCTGCCCCAAGTATGTAAAGTGGTCCTAGATCATTGAGTCATTCTTTTCTACAATGGCACAAATTTTGGAGGTTATGTCACACATGCGCATTTATCGAAGAAATATACGCATGGCCTTAATTATTTTTCCTTTATAAACTTTGGACCTTAGGAGAACTTTGACGTTTTAAACTTCACAATGTATTCTGCTGGAAAAATGTCCACCTATGCATTTTACTAGACACCTTTAATGTCTTATGGATTGTTAACAAGTGTACAATTTTTTGGTGTAAACAGTTTCCCCCTGATGTATGAAGTTAGGAGAAAATGTATAGTCGAAATACATCACATTTTCATTTCTTATGGAGAGTCTGATCAATTTTTCGATAGAGAGGATAGCTTGTTGTGGAGATAAATAGTGAAAACCCCCATTGACTGAGTATCAATTGTACCCATGCTCTCGTGAAAACCTACCAAAATGGTATGTCTATACGAGGTAGGCTTGTCCCATGCTCGTTATGATGGATAATCGGAACTAATTACAACTGGACAAAGATTGATTTTTTTCTGGTCAATGTTGTGGTTATTGGCATGCTGATAGTTGATGATGATAATTACTAATGCCCTCAAAGGTGATTTTTGGTCAAATAGGTGTAATATGGTTCCCCTATGCATAAGCCCAGTGAAGCACTAATGATGGGTGATGCGGTATGCATAGGTCTTCAACTGCGGGTACCTCCCATGTAACATAATGTAAGTATTATTGAGTGAGGTGCTTAGTGATGCGGGGGTCTTCAACTAAATGAATAAATTGCAAGAGTAACTAAGTATGACACCACTTTTACATGAATTATTGAGTTGATGTCGAATGTCAAGGGGACCGGTGACATCATTGGGCAATACTGGTTCCCAATGTTCCATCTAAGGATATCCCTGTTGAGGGGGGGAGTATCCAAGGTACTACCTCTTTCCTGGAATACATTTGTTGAAGTCGACAGGAAAGGGGTGTCAACTACCCTACATGGTGAGTCAGGAAATCAATGTGAGATATAAACAAATTGTTATAACTTGGGTCAAATATGCATGATAGCGAGAGCTATCAAGATAAGAGGATATGGATAGCTATCCTGAGGTCAGAGCTTGATATGAAAATGGTGGCAGTCAAAACATGCTTCCTGATGGTCCTAGAGTCAGTAGGATTTCTAGGATAGGTGTAAGTGGTTTTTGAAGGACATGTGAAATGGGGGGTGATTTTCCAGTGAGATGTGACCAAAGGTGATTAGAGACTGCCGACAGGCAAAGGCCATGAATTGTAAAAAATGTGGATGGGAGTTTTACTTATTTATTTTTTAAATATTTGTACACTTGCTAAAATAATAGGGGGTGATTTGGATGTAGAGCCACAGAGATGGGTGCCCCATCATGACAGTAACTTATATATAGGTGTGGTGTATTTTCTAAGGGAGGGGGCCCCATTGGTTAGTCTCTGTGTGGGGTTGGTGAGGCAGGTGAAGTGACACAAATGAGCTATGCAATATAGATGAATGACATGCCAAATGTAGGACATGGAGGTGCATATGTTTAGTACTTGTGAGAGGGCCCAAGAAATGGGGTGTATGTGTAATGAATGTGGCATAATGAGGCTAAACTTCAAGATATGCACTTGAGATGTTTACCAAGCTGGTGTGAGTGGTCATAGCTCCTTTTAGTGATGAGGGGTCTACAAAGATGAAGGGAGCCATGAAGGGGGGTTCTATTGACCAACATGAATGTTTACCATATGCAAGGGTGAGATGGTGATAAACATGGTCGAGATGATGGAACTTATGGTGCATTTTGGAGAGATGATGTAAGGATATGAGAATATTTAGGAGAAAGGCTATCATGTTGAGTGGAAAATGATGCCTAGTCTATTATTTTCTTATCGGGCTGTTGGTTGATGTAGACCATGTGCAATGTTCCTACAATGGATACAACCAAAATCCAAAGTGAAAGAATTGTTCAAGACATACATAGATAATGAATGTTATGGATTTAGAGAGTTGTAGAAGTATCTGAGATTAGTTTCTTAGTATGCGACATGCCAAAAAATATTTTTTTGTATTTACCAGAATGAAGGGTTCCATGGTGAAGATGGCATGGTACTGATATTTGCATCTCTTCTGCTTTTGTCAATGGATAACCCAAGCTTCTATAATCAACCCCAAGAGATGGTGAAAAGGGTGATATATAGCATAGAGGGGCCCAAATATCACTCATTTGCATTGTTGAGTTGTGGAGGTCAAAGAAAAACTTGGAGCCTTTCTTGTTGTTGCAGTCAACCTGAGTACCTGGGATTCGTGCAAACAGATCTAGGTAAGAGATTGAGCCTTAGTCTTTCCAGTTTTGGAAATTTTAGGTTAGGTAGGCCATATAGGGGTCCCCTCTATGGCCTTTTTAGAGTTAACCTAATTGGTTGTGCGGGTGACTCGTTATGAGTCACACGATATTTACACGAAACTTGGATTTTTGCGCAAACACTCTGCGCAAAAGGTGTACTCAGACATGTGTAGTGTGTGTCTGAGTTTGGAAATGACACAACAAACCATTTCGGGGTTTGCCATGCATTTTTCAATGCTTTTTGTGATGTGCATGTGCATGTACAAGATACATGCGGGCACACTTTGCGCATTTTTTCAAAACAAATGTGTGTGTCATGCGCCTGTTTTGGAAACAGGAGCGCAGTGGGGCAAAATGACTGATTTTTGCCCCTTTTTTCTTTTTTAAGGACATGAGGGGTTCATTTTTGATAAGCGGTATCCTGGTTGGAAAGATGATTTGGCGGGAGAGAGACTAGGTGACACTCTGGGCTACTATGGCACAATATCCTATAGCGAGTCAGGAGTTGGTACAGTGGGGGCTTCTGAAGTTTATTCAGAACCCCCTGATGAGGTCGTAGGGAAAGTTCTTGTGATTTTTAGTATGATGTTGGGATGCAAACTTTTAAATGATAGTATTCTAACTCATCGACCTCATGATATTTTTGCAAACCAATATCTATTTTGTTATGGGCTTGATGCTACGTGGGGAGGTGCTTCCCTATCCACTGCTAGTTCTGCATGACCATTGGGCTGAGTTAGAGGGTGAGGGTCACTGTAGTCCTAACCCTCTTGAGGAGGGCTGCATTAGGATTGCATAATTTATGGACTTAGCCGAGTGAGTAGTGTTGGATATGATTGTTAAACTAGTGGGGTCGGCATCCCCCAACCAGTGTTCTAGGCCCCACATAGCAGTTTTACAATAGCTATAGGCAGGGAATTTCTTTGATTAGGCCAGACTACTGCATCAGGGGATGTTTTCCTAGCTCACACTAGTACAGTGTGGGGTCGTGAGGAGTTTTTTCTATGGGAGTGTGCTCTGCAGCATACTTTATGAGCGAGTGGTCATGCTTCACCCAATTCTTGTAGTGTCGGTGGGGCCTACTCAGGACCCGAGAATGCGCCACTGGGGAGAGGCGATGCCGAGAGATGGTGGTGGGGTGGTGGGGCATTACTGGAACACCATGGTAGTGGGTTGGTTTAACTCCCACCCTCAGCTGATCATAGACTTTCTGTATCATGGAGTTGATTTCAGAGGAAACCCGAATATGGGGATTCCTTCGAGTGGTATTTGGGGACTAGCAGGAATATATATTTATATTCTTCATTTGTATACATATATGTGCTTTCATTTATTTTCTTATGGTTTTCCATATACGATGATGTTGACACTATGCTTTGTTTACTTGCATATGAGGGGTCGTGGCGACGTCTATTGGCCTATCTAGTAGGCGACGATCCGAGGCACTTAGGTGTTGTAGGGGTTTCCTCTGTTCCACAGAGATCGAGGGTGGCGAGGCCACCAATTATTCCTCAGGGCTGTGTAGAGTGCCCAGCACAATGACACTAGTTTGAGATTGGTGGGTTATCCAGAGAGTTAGCGGTAGATGTTAATGCAGTTAGATTTCTCATGCATGCTAAGGATGTAGAGGATCAATTAGCAGTTGCTGATGCAGAGTTACAAGGTTACCGTGACACCTAGGAGTAGGTAGAGTCCCTGATGAGATGGTTTCCTCTTCTATTGACCCACCTATAACTATAAATAAAATATGAATAGTATCATACATGTGAGACCTCCATACGATAGCTATGTATGCATGGACTTGCATGTATTGCACTATATATAAGCTAGTTACTACATGAGGAGATATAAATTAAGGTAATGAATTAATACTTCACCAGAATATCATATATATGATAAATCCTTAAAATAAAAGAAAATGTTAATTTTAATTTACAAATTAAATTTAAAAGTAAATTAATAAAATAATAATATAAATTAATTAAAATTATAAGTTAAAATAATAAAACTAATTTATTAAAATAATAAATAAACTTTTATCAAATCAAATCTCCATATCCAAATAAAATCAACAAAATCAAATAAGATTTGATTTTATAAAGTTACACGTAACAAAACAATGACACGGAGATGGGAGGAAGGCAGTCGATGAGGAATTAAAAGGAGGAAGGAAATCTTGAGGAAGGTGTGGGGGGGCGGGGGGAGGGGAGGGAGAATAATTTTAACACAGAGATATAGACAGTCTTGTGTCTTGATTGTACTCGAGTTTTTGGGCACAGGAGGTCCGATTGCTTTGATTGGAAAGCATTCTGAGACTGAGTACCTAGGTTGTACCCAGTTTGACAGGGAGGTTTTGGCCATTTTGGTAACACAGCCAGAACAAGAATTGCAGCAGTAGAGCATACAAATTTGTAGCAGAGAAAACAATTTAGTATTCATTAGATAAATTATTTAAATTCTGCATTTAAATTACATATTCTGGTATTTTGAATTTAGGGCTCTTACATTTGGTATCAAAGGAAAGGTTCAAACTCTCAGACCTCACCATAGTTTCAGTAGTTCTGTTTTAGTGGTCTTATTTAATTCTCTTCGATATAATGTGAGCTAGTTCTCAAATATAAATTGGTTAGGAATAAATTCAAAATGTATCGTCATTCGCTTGCTACTGCATAACTATTCACATGTCTAAAATTATGAATCCTTTGTTCCTGTTTCTTTCGTTGAAATGAGGCAGGATCGAGAATTAAACAATCAAATGACAATAACCACAATCGGACCTATACATCGTAATGTAATTATGGATTAAAGGGTATACAACAAATTTCCCTTGTGGGCTCCTCTCTTCGGTGGCTTGCTGCTAGACTTTGATGTATTGCAACTTCTATTGTGTTAACTCCATGAGTATGAGTCATCTTAGTTGAGGTTAACGATGTTCATGTCAAAAATGAAAAATTTGTGACCAGTTGAACAATCTCTCTGTCACTATCGACCATGGATGGATGTAGTAACATGTAAATAAACAGGTGAAAACCATAGAAGCTAAAGAATCATTGTGGGGAGGATGAAGTTACAGATGAAGGTCATAAAAAGCTAAAGGAATGCTTTTGGGAGGTGACACCATACTTCATCAACACACTTTTATGCGCTGATCAGATAGTGATGACTGTGATTCTCTGTCAATGGTGTAATCAAGAGACGTTGCACTCTGATAATGGTTGATCACTCTTCTTAATTAAAAAGACATGATGTTCCTGCTCAACCTAGTTGGGATTCAGAAGAATATTAGGAATTGGCCTCGATTTTGTATAGATTCTGAAGACCGTATGGTCAAAAGCCACTATCAAAATACGTTTAAAAATTTGCACGAGATAGGAATTCAGCCTTGCAACAGCAATAACATAAGCCTGTAGGAGTTGATAGACAGTTTGCAAAGTAAATTAATATATATATATATAATATATATATATATATATATATATATATATATATATATATAATGAAAGGATTGTGATTAATATAATTTGGGTATAATTTATTATGTATCAACAGCAAGGTATAAGTTTCTGGGCATGGAATCCCCCCACAGCATGTTTTGGGGATCAAAGCCCAAGTTTTGAGTGGTTATTGTTGTAAATACTTCGCGAATTGTGGGCGCGAAATGCGAATTATATGTTAGAGTCATAGGGTTGTCCGCGCTAAGTTTTGAATCTAATGTTGGCCTACCCATGGTCCACAGACCATGGGATTGTATAAATAGAGCAAGGCTCTAAGTTGTAAAGGGAGAATATCATGAGAGAATAGAATGGATAGAATAAGATAGAAAGCATAGAGCAAGAGTCTAATGTTCAAATTTCTGTTTTCCCACCCCGGTTTTCAGTTTCTCCTTATTTCTCCCATGTAGTTAAATGCCCTTTCCCATAACCATACATTCAACAATGCTGGAAAAAATAAATTTGCTGAAAACACAAATTCTGGAAAATTTACAAAATGCTGGAAATTGCAGAAATAAAAATCAGCAATAATAAACAGCCATTAAAACACATTAAAACACTGATATTTTTGGTCAACGTGACCCTGGAAAAACCCCCTACAACTCTTGGGGAAAACCAGTTTGAGAGCTCTTCTTTATTTCTGAAAAAATGTCTTTTTACAGCGAGAAAATTTCAGCAAAAATTACAGCAAAATAAAATTTCCAGCAAGCAAACTTATATGTTTTCAACCCAACAGACAACCTGGAAACTTTGATGTACGCGCGGTACGGACCGTACGGATGTACGGACTGTACGGACGTACTGATGTGTGGACCGTACGGGATGTACGGACGACCGTATGGACTGTACGGACAGACCTCTATTTCTGTGCCGAAAATCAGTTCCTCGATATTCGTGCCCAAAAATCAGTTTTTCTCAGTTTTCAGCAAAAAATCATCTTTTTCTGCTTGTTCTTGCTGCTATTCTGCTTCTCTTTCTGTTGTTCTGATTTTGCTGAGGAGCTGCCTGGTATGTGTGCCAAACTGCTGCCTCTTTCTCCTTCTTGTCCAGAAATCTCCCTTGCTCTCTTGCTCTCCTTCTCCCAATCTGCTCATGAAAGAATGAATGATCTTTCCCTCCTTTTCCTCCTTTAATATAACTCCAAGTGACTTTTGGGTGATCCAAAGTGATTTTTGGGTGATCTCTAAATCCAATGGCTGAAATAGATTTAGATCAATGGCTGAGATTAAATGCACTTTTAAATCTCACTTTCTATTTTTTAATTCACCCACTTTAATAAAGACCCACTTAGTCATTTATTTCCAAAGTCACTTTTCCCTTTCTAATTTTTCATTGACTTTATAAAAGTCACTTTAAAATTAGACTTAGTAACTTTATCACTTAAAGTCACTTTTAAATTAGATTTTAACTTTATAAAAATTATAAAGTTACTTTAGGAGAAAAATTAAAAATCTTTTGGACACTTTTCCCTAGACCAAAGATCAAAGCCTAAGGGAACCACCTGCCCTCCGGTACCAAATTTCAACACTCCCTCTTACCGAGGAAGGTGTTCCTCACCACACCCATCTTGTCTCTGAAGTAAACATGCTTGCCCCGTGGGTAAGGCTTTGGTAAGAATGTCTACTACCTGCTCATCAGTGGAAATATACTCAAGCTTCACAGCTCCCTTCTGAACATAGTCTCTGATGAAATGATATATGATCCCGATATGCTTTGACCTGTCATGAAATACTGGATTCTCCGTGAGTTTAGTGCAACTCTGATTATCACAGTAAATCACTAAAGGTCTCAACGGCTGACCAAATAATCCAAACAACATCTTGCAAAGCCAGATGGCCTCACAACTAGCTAGACTGGCTGCCATATACTCTGCTTCTGCTGAACTCAGTGCTACTGACTGCTGCTTCCGGTTGAACCATGACACTACTGCTGAACCCAGCCCAAAACAACACCCTGAAGTGCTCTTCCTATCAGAAGCACAACCTGCCCAATCAAAATCAGTGTATCCTACCAATCTCACTCCATCTCCCTGCCTATAGTCCAGACCATAATCCACTGTCCCCTGCAAGTACCGTAAAATATGTTTTGCAGCCACCCAGTGAACCTTCCTAGGCTCACACATAAACTGACTCATCGTGTTGACTGCAAAACAGATATCTGGTCTAGTGTTGACCAAATACATTAAGGAACCAATCAGTTGCCTATACAATGTGGGATCCACCAACTCGGAATCCGAAGCATGAAGCTTCTTCCAGTTGGTGATCATTGGTGTTGACATGGGTCTACAATCCTCCATGTGGAATCTGTTAACGATGTCCACAATATACTTCCCCTGCCCCAGGAAGAAATGCCCCTCCTCCTGCCACACCTCCAAATCCAAAAAGTAATGCATCAAGCCAATGTCCTTCATCTCAAACTCCATCACAAGATCTCTCTTGCAGTGCTCTATGAGTCTCTCTGCACCTGTAATGACCAAGTCATCCACATACAGCACCAGAATGAGAGGCTCCTCACCTATCACAATAAAGTAAAGGTTCAGATCTGCCTCACTCTTTGTGAAACCCATCCCCTGCAAATAAGTGTCTATCCTGGAGTACCAAGCTCTGGGAGCTTGCTTCAGGCCATAAAGGGCCTTCTTCAGTCTGCACACATGGGACTCCTTCCCATGCACCTCAAAGCCCTGTGGCTGCTCAATGTACACCTCCTCCTGTATGAAGCCATTGAGAAATGCGGTCTTCACATCCATCTGGTGGATCTTCCAACCCATCTCTGCTGCTATCGATATAATGGAGCGAATCGAAGTATATCGAGCCACGGGAGCGAAGGTCTCCTCATAATCAACTCCCTCTACCTGGGAGAACCCTCTAGCCACAAACCTCGCTTTGAATTTCTCAATGCTGCCATCTGCAGCATGCTTTACCTTGTAAAGCCATCTGGAAGTAACCACGGACTTGCCGTCAGGCCTCGGCACCACCTCCCAAACATCATTCTTCATGATAGAAGAATACTCCTCCTGCATGGCCTCTCTCCAGACCTGCTGGCTAGCTGCCTCCTCATAGCTAGAAGGCTCAGAGTCAATGATGCTGGTAACCATCGCCATATAGCTACAAAATCTCTCAGGTGGTCTACTCTCTCTGACCGGCCTCTTCGGCTCAGCAACAGATGTGGCATCTCTCAAGGTGTCCTGAGCCACTTGGGCTTCCTCTTCCCTAAGCATGCTTCTCCCATAGGAGAATGAAACTCCTCCTCCTCATCACCATCAGTAGCCTGAACTCCTGACTGTCTGTTTGCTGTCCTCTTGCCTGCACCTGAACCTGTAGAAGCTGAGG
>APFE030262373.1:37631-79577 GCA_000404065.3 Pinus taeda
CTATCAGAAGCACAACCTGCCCAATCAGAATCAGTGTATCCTACCAACCTCACTCCATCTCCCTGCCCGTAGTCCAGACCATAATCCACTGTCCCCTGCAAGTACAGCAAAATGTGTTTTGCAGCCACCCAGTGAACCTTCCTAGGCTCACACATAAACTGACTCATTGTGTTGACTGCAAAACAGATATATGGTCTAGTGTTGACAAAATACATCAAGGAACCAATCAACTGCCTGTACAATTTGGGATCCACCAACTCGGAATCCGAAGCATGAAGCTTCTTCCAGTTGGTGATCATCGGTGTCGACATGGGTCTACAATTCTCCATGTGGAATCTGCTAAGGATGTCCACAATATACTTCCCCTGCCCCAGGAAGAAATGCCCCTCCTCCTGCCACACCTCCAAACCCAAAAAGTAATGCATCAAGCCAATGTCCTTCATCTCAAACTCCGTAGCAAGATCTCTCTTACAGTGCTCTATGAGTCTCTCTGCACCTGTAATGACCAAGTCATCCACATACAACACCAGAATGAGAGGCTCCTCATCTATCACAATAAAGTAAAGGTTCGGATCTGCCTCACTCTTTGTGAAACCCATCCCCTGCAAATAAGTGTCTATCCGGAGTACCAAGCTCTGGGAGCTTGCTTCAGGCCATAAAGGGCCTTCTTCTGTCTGCATACATGGGACTCCTTTCCATGCACCTCAAAGCCCTGTGGCTGCTCAATGTACACCTCCTCCTATATGAAGCCATTGAGAAATGCAGTCTTCACATCCATCCGGTGGATCTTCCAACCCATCTCTGCTGCTATCGATATAATGGAGCGAATCGAAGTATATCGAGCCACGGGAGCGAAGGTCTCCTCATAATCAACTCCCTCTACCTGGGAGAACCCTCTAGCCACAAACCTCGCTTTGAATTTCTCAATGCTGCCATCTGCAGAATGCTTTACCTTGTAAAGCCATCTGGAAGTAACCACGGACTTGCCCTCAGGCCTCGGCACCACCTCCCAAACATCATTCTTCATGATAGAAGAATACTCCTCCTGCATGGCCTCTCTCCAGGCCTGCTGGCTAGCTACCTCCTCATAGCTAGAAGGCTTAGAGTCAAGGATGCTGGTAACCATTGCCATAATAGCTACAAAATCTCTCAGGTGGTCTACTCTCTCTGACCGGCCTCTTCGGCTCAGCAACAGATGTGGCATCTCTCAAGGTGTCCTGAAGCCACTTGGGCTTCCTCTTCCCTGAGCATGCTTATCCCATAGGAGAATGAAACTCCTCCTCCTCATCACCATCAGTAGCATGAACTCCTGACTGTCTGTCTGTTGTCCTCCTGCCTGCACCTGAACCTGTAGAAGCTGAGGTACCGTGTGAACTGTCCATCAATGGACTCCCAAGTGAACTGCTCTGTGACCTGCTCGGAGCACCACCCCTCTGGCTCGGTGAGCCACTGCTCACTGATGGACCTGTCATCCTCATAGATGTACCTCCTGATCCTCCTAATCCCTGCCCACTGGATCCCTGTGACTGACTCAACTGTTGGTGAGGGTCTGGCTGATCCAGATACTCCAACTCCCGTGATCTCCTAAAGGCCCTGTCCTCCTCGAACTTCACATCCCGTCTGACAACAACTCTCCTCTGTGCAGGAATGTAAATCCGAAAGGCCTTTGAGGTCTCACTGTAGCCCACAAAGATACCCTTCTCTGCAGTGGGCTCTAGTTTGGTCCTCTTCTCCTTGGGTATATAGGAGTATGTAATGCATCTAAAGATATGAAGATGACCAATATCAGGCTTCTTCCCAGAGAAAGCCTCCTCCGGAGTCATGTACCTCAAGGCACGATGCGAAATCCTGTTCTACAAGTAAACAGCTGTGTTGCAGGCCTCTGCCCACAAAAACAATGGCAACCCCTGATCATGTAACATGGCTTTGGCAGCCCCTATGATGGATCTGTTCTTCCTCTCCGCAACCCCGTTCTGCTGGGGCTTGTAAGGAACAATGAACTCCCTTTTGATGCCTGCCTCCGCACAATAGTCAACAAACTCTCCAAGGGTGTACTCTCCTCCATTGTCCGACCTCAGGGACTTGATCTTCCGACCTGTCTATGTCTCCACAAGAGCTCTAAACTCCCTGAAACTGCTTGAAGACCTCACTCTTGGTCTTCAAGAAATAAATCCAGGTCCTCCTGGAGTGATCATCAATGAATGAAACATAATACTCATATCCACTCAAGGAAACATGAGACATCCGACCGCTCACATCAGAATGTATCAAATCAAGTATCCCAGTCGCTCTGCTGTCACTGCTGGGAAAAAGGGATTTGGAAAACTTGCCCATAGCACATTCTCTACAAGTATCAAAGTGATCAGTACTGAAATCTGGCATACCTGTAGTGATCTCCCGCAAGGTCCTCAAGGCTCCATGATACATATGTCCCATCCTGCGGTGCCAAATCTCACACTGCTCAGAACTGCTAGCTCTGCTGTCGGTACTACTACTCAATGCCAAAAGGGGCTGGAATGCAAACCTGTACACCTTTGCATGGCGTACACCTATCACTCTAGCTGACTCAGCTGGAGCGCCCCTGGGATACATCAACACCTGTCCTCCCCTGAACAGTACCTCATATCCTCTGTCCTCCAAAGCTGAGACAGATATGAGGTTCTTCCTCATCCCTGGCACATAAAGAACCTCTGTCACTTTCAAGGGAGGTTTGGACTCCTTCTGAAATGTCAGTGTCCCCACCCCGACTGCTCTAACAACTCTGTCATCACCGAGTACTTCCTCAATATCAGTGCCACTCTCTGAAAGCTCCGAGAAGTACTCACGGACTCCTATCATATGACGTGAAGCCCCACTGTCTACATACCAGATACCTGTAAGATGCTCCGCTAATCGGAGACCTGGCCTCTGAACCCACTGTATGGTAGGTTGATCCTGCACTAGAGGACTCACACATAGTGAACGCAAACTCCCGGTCAAAACGACCTGCAAAGTCCTCAATCTCTGCTGATGCTGCCAAACTCTGGTCCTTCCCTTTCTTCTTCTTCTTCTCCGGACACACAACTGCATAGTGTCCCATCTTTTGACAATTCCAACACTTCACCTTGGAATAGTCCTTCTGTGTGTTTACCTCTTTACCTTTACCTTTGCCTTTGGCCCCACCACTGCTTGTGGAAGCCTGCTTCTTCCCTTTGCCTTTCTTGCCTCCTGCCATCAGTGCTACATCCTCATCCTGCTCAACTGGCTTGGCTGCCCCAAGCTGACCTTTCCTGATCTCTGTCTGAATGCAATCATCCCAAAACCTCTCCCATGTGGGAAGGGTTTCACGTGCACAAACCCCATCAGCAAAGTTCATCCATGAACGGGAGAGGCCATTTACCGCAATTTGCACCAACTCAGTGGGTGGAATGGCCTCTCCAATCGCTGCCAACTCATCTCTCACATTAGTAATCTTAGTGAGATATCCAGCTGCACTATCATTGCCCATCTTAATGTTCTTCAGTTTCTCCTTCAGAACCATTTTCCGGTTTTCATTGGTACTCTGGTAGAGATTGGACAATGCTGTCCACATCTCATGGGCATTGCTCTTTCCTCTCACATGAGGAATGCAATGGTCTTTGATTCCGTCTAGCATCAGCCTCTTACCCTTGTTGTTCTTTTTATTATAAGTAGCCAACTGAGTAGCATCAGTAGGCACAACAACAGGGGTCTGTGTGGTATGCACCATGATATCCCAGACTTCTGCCTCCTCAAAGATACTCTGCATTCTCTCCTTCCAAACGCTGTAATTTGTATGCCCATCCAACCTATCCTCCACCTTCAATCCCAATGACATCCTGCTGTCCTAAAACTGAAAAATAGCACTGTTGTAGTAAAGATAAACCCTGTTGTTTATGAAAAATCAGCTTGCTGGAATTTTCTGAGTGAAAAATCAGCAGCTGTAATTTTTCTCTTTTGTTGTCCCAAACTGCCCTTTAGCACTCAAGCTCTGATACCATGTTCAAATTTTTGTTTTCCCACCCCAGTTTTCAGTTTCTCCTTATTTCTCCCATGTGGTTAAATGCCATTTCCCATAACCATACATTCAACAATGCTGGAAAAAATAAATTTGCTGAAAACACAAATTCTGGAAAATTTACAGGATGCTGGAAATTGCAGAAAAAAAATCAGCAATAATAAACAGTCATTAAAACACATTAAAACACTGATATTTTTGGTCAACATGACCCTGGAAAAACCCTCTACAACTCTTGGAGAAAACCAGTTTGAGAGCTCTTCTTTATTTCTGAAAAAAGTCTTTTTACAGCGAGAAAATTTCAGCAAAAATTACAGCAAAATAAAATTTCCATCAAGCAAACTTATATGTTTTTAGCCCAACAGACAACCTGGAAACTTTGTTGTACGCACGGTACAGACCATATGGATGTATGGACTATACGGACGTACGGATGTACGAACCGTATAGACTGTACGGACGGCCGTACGGACTGTACGGACAGACCTCGATTTCTGTGCCGAAAATCAGTTCCTCGATATTCGTGCCCAAAAATAAGTTTTTCTTAGTTTTCAGCAAAAAATCAGCTTTTTCTGCTTGTTCTTGCTACTGTTCTGCTTGTCTTTCTGCTGTTCTAATTTTGCTGAAGAACTGCCTGGTATGTGTGCCAAACTGCTGCCTCTTTCTCCTTCTTGTCCAGAAATCTCCCTTGCTCTCTTGCTCTCCTTCTCCCAATCTGCTCATGAAAGAATGAATGATCTTTTCCTCCTTTTCCTCCCTTAACCCAACCCTAAATGACTTTTGGGTGATCCCTAAATCCAATGGCTGAGATAGATTTAGATCAATGGCTGAGATTAAATGCACATTTAAATCTCACTTTCTATTTTTTAATTCACCCACTTTAATAAAGACCCACTTAGTCATTTATTTCCAAAGTCACTTTTCCTTTCTAATTTTTCATTGACTTTATAAAAGTCACTTTAAAATTAGACTTAGTAACTTTATCACTTAAAGTCACTTTTAAATTAGATTTTAACTTTATAAAAATTATAAAGTCACTTTAGGAGAAAAATTAAAATCTTTTGGACACTTTTCCCTAGGCCAAAGATCAAAGCCTAAGGGAACCACCTGTCCTCCGGTACCAAATTTCAACATCTAAGTATCTTGGGTCACAGTAGTAGGAAGAGGCTCTGCAGCTGAGTGCGCAGAGGCTTAGTAGAGTCCGCAATTGAGTGTGCGGACCCCTGTAGCTAAGTGCGTAGGGTAGAGTCGAGTCTATAACAGAAGGAAGAAAATAATAAAGATAAGTTTTATCTGAATTCCATGTATCTTTTCTCAAGTTATTACATGTTTGTTATCATTGGCAATTACGCTGTTTATTTACTGTGTGCACTTATATGAATTGTGAATATTGTTAAGTATAATTGAAGCATAAAAATAAGTTAAGTTAATCAACTAATATCAAGCTACACATAAGGACTTGGGTAATAACATTGGTCGATCCCCAAGTAGGGCTACACGAAGGTAGCATCTCAGGCTGCGAGGTATGGGTAATCGCACGTAGCGACGTGCGGACAGGGTCGAACCGCGGACCACTTGAACCCATCAGACATCCCCAGGGTGTGAAATTTGGTTCTAGCACCCTCCCATACTACTTCGGGTGAGACCTTAGTCCATGCTCCGCGGACTATTACTGAAAGGGCCAGTAGTACCAAGATTTTTTTGGTTAAATCACCTCTGAACCTGGGTCAAGCCCCAACAAGCCAATAAATGGTTTTATTGCCAAGACCGAGATCTACATAAGGGATGTCTGATGTCATGCCACTGGAATCCAGTGAAGAAAGAAATTGAAGGGTGGTTAGGCAAAAAGATTCACGAGTTCACGATGCAAGAAAATAGGAATCCGTGAGTATCAAAGGAACAGTGGTTGGAGCTCTACTTATATACGAAAATCCATGAAATTTTCTTTGCATCCTTCTCCTCTGGTTTGTATGAGTGGATCACAAAGCTAGTAGATAGTCAGAGAAGGTGTAGGCTCGACAAACAAATTATGTGAACTCTAGAATTATTGCGCAAACTAGAAGCATTAGAAGATAAGATCGCGTGTGTTGTGGACCATTGGCTTGATTGAATTATGGGGGGTTTATCACCTAGTTTGTAGTAGACACAATAGTTAGTTACAGTAAGGAAGAACAATGCTTCCTCAAAGGACCACGAGGTAAGTACATTAAATCTTTGAACATTTGGATTAAGATGCTATTGTGTGAAAAGTGCGTTATGCGAATAAATTGAAGTTTGGGGCTACACGACTTTGGAAGATCTATAGAAATGAAGGTAGCGTAGGGATAGAAAATAGCCCCTTTATTTCTCCACGACAGGAAAGTGAGGAAGAGCTCGTGAAAGTTTCTTCGAGGAGTGCGATCAGTCTGGTAAGGCTGTGAATTCTGTGCATACCACCTCCACCTACACCACCAGCAGTCTCACCATCTTCACTTCCATCTCTGCCCACACCCCCTCCGCCACCACCATAGTTCAGTATGTCGAGCACGATAAAATTTCCGATATTTAGAGGAGTAGGGAATGAAGATCGAGACCAATTTTGGTTCGTGGTAAAAGCTGTATGGGAAGCACAAGGAGTCGTGGATGACAATATAAAGAAAGCAACACTGGTAAGTGCACTGCAGGATCGCACACTAACATGGTACATTAAACATTCTAATGACCATCCAAATGCAGGGATCGCAGATATCCAAACCATGCTGAACAGGGAATTCAGTAGGCCAAAATCGGAGACACAATTGACTATCGTGTTTAAGGAGATCTTGATGCTTCCAGGTGAGACCCCATGAGATCTGGATTAGAGACTGAAGAGTATGATTCGCAAAGCCAACATGACCTTGACAGGTGGGCAACACCGCGCATGGTTTGTAGTGTCATTAACACTGCATCTAAGGATGGTGCTGTCGCAACAAAAGTTATCCACCCAGGTCGAAGCTTTGGAGATTGCAATGAGACTACACAAGACTTGAATGCAAGATCTTAGCATGGGAGTCCAACAAATCCATGCGCAACTGCAAAATTTGTGTCTGGAAATGCAGACTTTGAAATAGGACAGGACAACTCGGCCAGAGGCACACAAGGAGGTATGGTGCATAAAATGCAAAGGCTAGGGGCATAATAAGGACCATTGTCCAATCTTCACAAGCTACTTGGCGGGAGGAGGGCTGATGCCATTAAGACCAGAGGCACAAGTAGGACTGAGCGTGACACCTGCATTATGGTGCACAATTTGTCAGACAGGAGGAAAACATGTTGTAGATAATTGTCACCTATTGTAGAAGTATACGCAGACGTCCCAACAATTGTTCTGTAATTTCTGTAGGTCAGTAGGCCATGATGAGTGCACCTGCAGAAGTTACAAGCTGATGATGGATCAGACTTCTACCTATAGAGTTCAGACCAAAACATGAGCCCTCGATCCAAATGCAGGGATGGCGTGCGCTAGATTTCAAGGGCGTGAATGAGTTTGAGGTGGAATGAGACCAGGAATGGGTCATGGACAACTAATTTGTTACAATTATAGAGGGCCAGGGCATTATGCCTACAAATGTATGAATCCAACAAGAGCATCATGTTTATATTGTACCCAATTTGATCATGAGACGGAGGACTACCCTACATTGATAGCGAGGTTGCGCGATAAAGGAGTACTCCAACCTCCCACGACTCAGAACCTACAAATGATGACGTCTGAGCCGCGCCAAGAGGACCAAAATATAAACATAGTGCTTCAAAGTGGTATCACAACAGAAGATGACAAAGGTAAGAAGCTAGAAGAAAGTGTGTGGGTTCACAAGGCTCCTACAGAGGAACCTAAATTTGATTTGAAGCGCACGAAGGAGACATTCATGGAAGCTAAGAAGAGCTTCATGGAGGCCTCCACTTCAGGTAGTAAGGATCAACTAGAACCGGGGATGGATCCTTCAATGCTCACTACCTTTCTGGAGACGTGCATGAAACTGTTGCATGACAGCAAGGCTGTAAAAGGACTGTAGGAACTTATCACTAGGTGCATTGGGTTAGGAGAATTGTGTGTAGTTCAGAAACTTGGAAAGCATGCATTGCGAATAGGAAGGGAAATGAGATTGACTACGAAAATTGGAGAGTATGAAATGGATCAACTAATTCTAGATCTTGGATGAGATGTGAATGTACTGCCAAAACAGACATGGGGATGCATGGGCAGAGCCGCGCTACAATGGTTTCCTATTCAATTGCGAATGGCAAACCAGTAGAATATCCTACCAATGGGAAGATTGCAGGGGATATTAATAGATATCGAAGGTTCTAGCGCGCTAGAAGATTTCAAAGTGATAGAGATTGTCGATGATGGCAATCCCTATCCCCCACTACTAGGGATAGATTGGGCCACTGATATGAATAGAGTAATAAATCTAAAGAAGTGCAAAATGATTTTTGAGAAAAATTCAATACGCGTAGTGGTACCTTTACATCCTGCAAAAGGACCACACTACACAAAAATAGTGCGCGACAACGAGCTAGACTGTACCTATAAGATAACCACTCAAGAATAGGATTGGGTAAATCCTACAGCCAATGGCAGGATTTCGTGGGAGCACGAAAGCTCCTGCTCATCATATTCAGATGAAGAAACAAAACGATGGCAGAACTGGTTACACGAGGTAACCACGCTCAATTGCAACATGATGGTAAGATCACTACACTCCGTGACAACAGAGGTAAGGGATTTACCTATGTATGATGGGTTGACAACGATGGATGAATTCCCAAACAAATTTGAAAACGTCGTACCAGAATAGCAGCGGTTTGATGTTATGAAATGGGCATTGCGCACTACACCTGCAAGGTGGTGGGGTACACACCAATAGCATTTCAAGGACTGGTGCGAATGCAGAAAGATGTTGCGCCTACAATGTGGGAAACTGCAGATGTGGCTAGTAGACAAGTATGATGGATGGGATGATCCACGTACACACCTTGTGAAATGGACCAAGGTCTACGGGGAAGAGCCACAACCTAAATGGGTGCATTTGTTGTATCATACCCTAGATGTCATACCCCTAAATTGGTATACTGAGACGGAGCTCTGCCATGGTACGAGTGAATGGGATATATTGAGCAAGGGATTTCTGTTAACTTTCACATTTGAAGATCATTGGTGGGATACTGTTGACAATGTGCTACAGGTAGTAAAAGCAGTTATTTTCAAAATACCCCAGGAGCCAATGGAAGTGGTTCAGCGAGCATAGAAGACACAGTTGGGTTGCGTGCTAGAGTGTTACAATGTATATGTGGAGGAGGATGATGAGGACCCATGAAATATTAACATTCCAGAAATGAAAGGTTGTCGCGAGGTTCAAGGACCATTGATTAAGGATCCCGACATCACCGCACCGTTAAAAACGAAGCAGGTAAACATTGGAATGGAGGTAAAGCCAAAGTATGCAATTCTTGGGGACTATTAGGATGATGCCATGGTGGCCAAGGTCACTGAGTTACTCTATGAATACCAACACTTGTTCCCGACCAAAATTATGGATTTAAAAGGGATTGTTGGTGACTTAGGGATGATGAAGATCACCCTGAAACCCGACACGAAGCCAGTTGATCTACGTCCGGGTGTGAAGAAGGACCTTTCCAATACATTTTACTTTCGTGATGTGTTAAAATTACATTTTAAAAGAACCTTAATGAATACAGCTGCAGACTATAAAGAAGAGGAACATATCAATCATCAGCACATGAAAACAAAAGTTGTTGATAATGGAGTTCAGCTAGGAGGGACTATGTCTTTAGGCCCTGTGTCAAGGTGGTGTAGGCCACTGCATTATGTGTTGTCAATAAAGATGATGTACACAAGAGATGATGTCTCGATCATACAAGGAAGAATGCCATCACGTAGGATTGGCTCTAAAAGAAGTTCCACAACTAGAACTCTCAATCAAAAGACTCCAATCAGTATGATACAACAACAAGCATGGTGCACATCCTGCCAACATGGCACAAAAGGGATGTCAAAGCAAAACACATGATGATGACAACAAAAGTATCCTAGAAACATACAACAAGGGATCTCAATGCATAACATAAAGAGTTATGGTAGATAGTACATCATGTGAACGATTCCGCATAACATGAAGTAAGGAATCATGTCAACAATAAATAAAGAAGATCTTGCATCAATATCAATCAAGGATCTGTAGCATAATGTAAAAGAAGAAATATATGAATCAATCATATACCTCACGACACCATGGGCCATCAAAAGATGTGAATGAAGAAGTGGATAAAACAATCCATGGTGAACATCTGCTCACATTATCAATGCACCGGCACAGTCCACTACCAATCTATCACGACCTCATTACGAATGATCATATGAAGAAGCAGGGCATCTGAAGCAGCTGTCAATAATCTGAAGCTCGTTGAAACATCAATCTCAAAGAATCTATTTGCAATAATAATAAGTGATCAAAGAAGAATTAGTCAATAGATGAATCGATCATGAGATGAAGAATCGATCATAAGAGAAGAACTGTTCTGGACTCTTGGCTCTATAGCTCTCGGCTATCTGGCTTCATAGCATTCTGGCTATGTCGTTGATGCTCTCTGTGGCTCTGCGGTGCTCTAGCTATCTTTGTCTCTACCTGGTCTTCTCGTTCTGTGGCTCTCCATTGGGTGCAACCTCCTCAATGAGGTCTCTAGCACTCAGGCTCTGTAGCACTCCCCAACAGAGGCTCTCAGGCTCTCTAGCACAGGCTCTCTTCCTCTGGCACACCACTTCCTGGGCTTTCTATCATACCAGTGTTACATAGCCTTCTGCACTCCTCCTCAGCTCTCTGTCACTCATCATGTTTTATACACGTTTGGGACAAGGCCGCATCAAAATTGGGGTCGTTTCTGTTCATAATAGAAGTCGTTTGCTTAAAAGCATCGGTCATTGCAACAAAACTTTGAAAATAGCCTTCTTTCTGTTTAAATAGAAAATAATCTAAAAACTAATAAATCCGACAAAATCCCTTGAAAGTCGGACTTCAAAATATTTTAAATCGGCCCTAAAAACCTTATTGGGTCTGCTTTAATTGCTTATCGCATCGCATAATGGATTTGGCCAAAACTGGGAATACACTGAAAAGTAAATTCCCAGATTTCAAATTTTATCAAATTGGATCTATAATTCCATCGGGTCTATGCCTAATCGCAAGTCTGGATTATAGATCGGTGATTGCTGACGCCGATCATTCCAATCGTTGATTTAATTATGGCCATTGATCATCTTCCTAATCCGACGGCTGAGATTAAATCGCATCTCGCTATTGCATCGACCCGGGGCCCTTCACCAATATATTGGCATATGCCGACGCTGATCATTTCGATCACCGATATCGACGATCGCTAATCGTAGGGGTCCTGGTCCTCGACCTTTGGATTTCGCCAATGCCGATCACTGATTTGATCACTGATCACATAAATAACTCTCCGACATCACCGATTGCCTACCCCCAATCCCGATTAATCAGAGAATGCTAATCAAGGGTTCCAAAGGCCCACCTTAAGTCCACCCTTAGCACGATTCCTGATGCAATTTGCCTTATAAGGCCAAAACCCCATTTTTAAATGAAAATGCCTCATTTTCCATAGGAACAAGGTGACCTCCTTTTCTCGATAACTTTGTCATCTAGACTCGGATTGACGAACCATTCGAACCTCCACAATCAGGAAGACGAGATCTATGCTTTGGTCCTAGTTCGACATCATTCTTATCACTTTTATTTTCAAGCATTTCCATACCATGGTGTCTGAAGATCCACTTGGATCAATCCTCCCCACTGAGGAGCTTTTGGTCCTCCAAAAGCATAAAAAACAATCTACATCTTTCTCTGTACCCTGTATGCATCACAAATGCCCTGAAAAGGTCTCGCTTCCATCTCCTTCACCTTTGTTCTTCAGAGCCTTAAGCGACGAGCTAACACCTGCTACTCCTGCAACATAGAGTACATGGTTTTCAAATCACATGCTTTGAATGAGATGACCAACTAAAGACCCAAACATTCCATACTTGCCAGGAATTTATAACACATACTCAGTGGTCAAGTTTACAACAAGATCGATGTAATACTCTAGATATGACAACAAGGCCAAGCTATCATGGTTGCTTCAAAAAGTGATGGAAAACACCTCATCATTGTAACACATGATTTACATACATAAGGCCAAACACTATTGTTTTGACATGTGATGGAAACATAACCTCATTTTCAGAATTTTGAAATGCAACTCAAAACATGACCAGACATCATTGTTGCTGACTACGTGATGGAAACAAATCATCATGTTTACATTTTAAAATGCAATAAGTGATTTATTAAAGAGTGACCATGAAATGAAAACATGTCTAGAAACCATTTCTCACTTATATTTGTGAATGGGTCACCTCCTTGAGGTGGTATTTCTTGTCAAACAACTGCTCTTCCTGGTTCATTCACCGATGCTTTGACTTTAAGGTGCTGCTATGGATGGAGCTTCTAGCAAGTGGCTCTTTGATGGCCATTTATGTCGCAATGACTGTAGTAGATTTTCTTCCTCCATAACTGCTTAACCTACTTCTTTTCATTTTGTTGAGAGGGTCTTTCATGCCTCATGAGTGTTGCCATCCTTTTCCAACACTTAGAAAAGGTATGGTTAGGTAAACCACAAAAAGTGCATGTTTTCTGATGCCTTAGTCTTCGTTCATTATTAACAACATGATCAAAATGAACATTCAAAGATATAAAGTGATTATACCTTCCTTTGGTATCTTCGATGTTAGTATGGTGATGAGATCTTGCCTCCACTCTCTCCCTGCAATGGAAACTGCCATGGGATGATGGGGATGTTTTCCCATCATTCTCTTTCCTCAACGATGTCTCAAACGAATCTGACACCTTTGATCACTCTCCTTTAGTGTACCTCGAGCCTGCAAATCAAGGTTCATTCATAACCTCCAAAGGTTGAGTGATGCCTTGGTTATTAGCACCAAGTTCTTTCTCCTCGTGCCTTGTCTTTGTAAGGAGCCTCATATTTTTCCCTGTAATCGGATCTCCTAATCTCCAACAAACATCATACTATCATAAGATCAAACCAAAAGGAAATCAACATCTTTTACCTTCTCTTTCAATTTGGAAAGAACTGATGAGGGCCGCTCATCATTTGTTGTTGGTGGATCACATTCCCCAACTTCTTTCCTGACATACCCAAGTCCTATCTAATGGGGTAGTTCCTCTACTTTGATGGGATTGACAATGCCTTAGCCATTAATGCCCAAGCCCTTTCCTTCATATCCTATTCTCTTCAACAGTTTGGAGCCAATTCTCGTGGTATGATTTTCAAACACAGTGAAATCATCATCAGGAAACATACATGAAGATGGAGAACTAATTTTTACCTCACGTGGGTCTCGCTGCAGCTTTTCCAAGGCCTCGTCCTTTGCTTGCAGCTGTAGTAGAAAACTCTGCTTCTCCTCCTTTTTTTCATGTAGACGCATCTTCCATTCATCATTCTTTGTTTGAAGATTATGTTTTTTTTGCTTCAGTTCCTCCATGGCCTCTTCTGTGGCTTTCAACTAAAGTTGTAACCACTCCTTTTCCTCTGTTTCTTTCTGTAGAGCTTCATACACAACTTCCACTCTCTTGGAGATGTCGAGCATGGTCTCGTACATCACTCTTTCATCCTCTGTCATTGCACATTCCATTGTTCATGCTGCAATTCACATCAACATAAAGACCTACTATGATACCACTTGATCCAGGTCCAGGTGTGAAGAAGGACCTTTCTAAGACCTTTTACTTTCATGATGTGTTAAAATTGCATTTTAAAAGAACATTAATGAATACAACTGCAGACTATAAATAAGAGGAACATATCAATCATCAGCACATGAAAACAAAAGTTGTTGATAACGGAGTTCGTCTAGGAGGGACTACGTCTCCGGGCCCTGTGGTGTAGGCCACTACATTATGTGTTGTCAATAAAGATGATGTACACAAGAGATGATGTCTCGATCATACAAGTAAGAATTCCCTCATGTAGGATTGGCTCTAAGAGAAGTTCCACAATCAGAACTATCAATCAAAAGACTCCTATCAGTATGATACAGCAACAAGCATGGTGCACATCCCACCAACATGGCACAAAAGGGATGTCAAAGAAAAACACATGCATGACGACAACAAAAGTATCCTAGCAACATACAACAAGGGATCTCAAAGCATAACATAAAGAGTTATGACAGATAGTACATCATGTGAACTATTCCGCATAACACGAAGCAAGGAATCATGTCAACAATAAATAAAGAGGATCCTGCATCAATATCAATCAAGAATCTACAACATAACGTAAAAGAAGAAATATATGAATCAATCATATACCTCACACCAACATGAGCCATCTAAAGATGTGAATGAAGAAGTGGATAAAACAATCCACAATGAACATCTATTCACATTATCAATGCATAGGCACAGTTTGCTACCAATCTATCACGGCCTCATTATGAATGGCCATATGAAGAAGCAGGGCATCTGAAGTAGCTATCAATAAGCTGAAGCTCATTGAAACTTCGATCTCGAAGCATCTATTTGCAAGAAGAATAAGCGATCAAAGAAGAATCCATCAAAGAAAAATTAGTCAATAGATGAATCGATCATGAGATGAAGAATCGGTCATAAGAGAAGAACTGCTCTGGATTCTCAGCTCTATAGCGCTCAGCTATCTGGCTTCATAGCATTCTAGCTATGTTGTTGATGCTCTCCATGGCTCTATGGAACTCTAGCTATCTTTATCTCTACTTGGTCCTCTCGTTTTGCGGCTCTCCATCAGGCGTAGCCTCCTCAATGAGGTCTCTGGCACTCAAGCTCTGTAGCACTCCACAGTACAGGCTCTCGGGCTCTCTAGCACAATCTCTCTTCCTCTGGCACACTACTTTCCAGGCTTTCTTCCATACCACTGCTACACAACCTTTCGCGCTCCTCCTCAACTCTCTGTCACCCATCGTGTTTTATACACATTTGGGACAAGGCTGAATCAAAATTGGAGTCGTTTTTGTTTAGAATAGAAGCCGTTTGCTTAGAAGCATTGGTCATTGCAACACAAATTTGAAAATAGCCTTCTTTCTATTTAAATAGAAAATACTCTAAAAACTGATAAATCCGATAAAATCCCTTGAAAGTCGGACTTTGGCAAAAACTGGGAATACACTGAAAAGTGAATTACCGGATTTCAAATTTTATCAAATTGGATCTATAATTCCATCGGGTCTGTGCCTAATCGGAAGTCTGGATTGCAGATCGGTGATCGTTGACGCCGATCATTCCAATCGTTGATTTAATTGTGGCTGTTGATCATCTTGCTGATCCGACGGCTGAGATTAAATCACATCTTCCCATTGCATCGGCCCAGGGTCCTTTGCCGATATATTGGCATATGCCAATGCTAATCGCCGATATCGGTGATCGCTAATCGTAGGGGTCCCAGTCCTCGGGCTTTGGATTTCGCTGATGCCGATCGCATAAATAACTCTCCGACATCGCTAATTTCCTACCCTCGATCCTAATTAATCAGAGATCACTAATCGAGGGTTCCAAAGGCCTGCCTTAAGTCTGCCCTTGGCACGATTCCCGATGCTATTTTCCTTATAAAGCCAAAAACCCATTTTTAAAGGAAAATTCCTCGTTTTCCATAGGAACAAGGTGAGCTTATTTTCGTGATAAATTCATCATTCGAACTTAGATTGACGAACCATTCCCACTTTCACAATCAAGAAGACGAGCTCTATGCTCTGGTCCTGGTTTGACATCATTCTAATCACTTTGATTTTCGAGCATTTCCATGCCATGGTGTCTGAAGATCCACCTGGATCACCGGTTAAGTAGAGACCTTACTGCTTGAATCCGAAATATAAGGAAAGGTCCGCAAAGAATTAGACAAAATGCTCGCAACTGGAATTATTGAGCTAGTGGAAGAATCTGATTGGGTGAGTCCTATGGTAGTGCAAGAGAAAAAGCATAAGGGCGAAATAAGAATATACGTGGACCTCAGGAAGCTGAACGATGCCTGTGTACACGATCCATTCCCAACATCGTTCAAAGATGAAGTACTGGAAAATGTTGGTAGCGAGGAAGCATACTTGTTCATGGATGGGTTCTCAGTGTACCATTAGATCAAGATCGTGCTAGAAGATAGGAGCAAAACGAACTTCGCAACAGAATGGGGCTTCTATCAATAGACTGTTATGCCATTTGGATTTAAGAACGTGATAGCCATATTTTCACGCATTGTTGTTGCTGCGTTCAAAGAATACATCCACAAGTTCTTGGAGGTCTATCTAGATGACTGTATTGTCTTTGGATTAGTTAAGTACCATGTAGCAAGCTTACTCTTGATGCTAGATACTTGTCGATGACACCAGATTGCACTAAACCATAAGTGCACATTTTTCGTTCCCTTTGGAAATCTGCTGGGACATGTGGTCCGCAAACAAGGATTGATGGTGGACCCTACGAAGATTGTTGTTATTCTAAATTTGGAAGCACTGCAAAGTGTTAAACAGTTGTACGCTACCTTGGGACACACCGGATACTACATAAAGTTTATCAAAATCTATGCCCAAATCATCACGTCGATGGAAAAATTATTGGAAAAGGATGTTACATTTAGCTAGAATGACGATTGTATGAAAAGTTTGGATGTCCTGAAGGGGAAATTTCCCTCCACTCCAATCATGGTCTTCCCAAAATGGGATGTGGAGTTTCATGTCCATGTTGATGTGTCATGTATCGCGCTAGGAGCAGCGCTTACACAAGAGGGTGGGGAAGGCTTGGATCACCCTATCACGTTTGCAAATCGGAGGTTTTGCAAAGCAGAGAAGAACTATTCCACCACCGAGCGCGAGGGGTTGGCGATGGTGTATGTGCTCCAAAAATACCGACACTATTTACTCGGAGGACATTTCAAGATGTATACCAACCATCCACGTTGAAATACTTGGTCAATAAGCTTGTGTTGGCGGGACGCATATGCAGGTGACTCTTATTATTCCAGTAATATGATTTTGAGGTCATAGTAAATCTAGGATGCCTCAACGCAGGACCAGATCACTTGTCGTGACTTGAGACTGGCGAGGAACCCACTAAGTTGGAGGAGGGACTACCTGATGCACAACTCTTTGTGGTGCGCATCACAGATGGGTACTTCGAAGACATAATCCATTTTCTAACAATAGGGATTACGCCGAAGGAATACTCCATCCAATAGAAGAAGGAATTGGTGGTACGAGCGATGATGAGATATTGCGAAGATACGTACCTGAATTTGAACAAAGTGAGATCCTTGCAGAAGCACATGGGGGCACTACAGGAGGACACTATGCAGGATGCACGACCACTCAAAAGATTCTTCACACAAGGTTATGGTGGCCAACCCCACACAAGGATTCAAAGGTGCATTGTAAGGCTTGCGATATATGTCAAAGGACTGAAAAGCCATCATGGAGGGATGAGATGCTGTTAAATCCACAAATGACACTGTAGCTATTTTAAAAATGGGAAATCGACCTTGTGGGACAAATCAAACCTCAAGGAAAGACGGGCGCGTGCAACACCATCACCGCGACAGAGTACCTAACATGATGGGCAGAAGCTCAACTGGTCAAAGACTGCATGCCCACTACAGCTGTGAAGTTTTGTTCGAAATGTGTTGACTTGATTTGGTTGTCCAAAAATCTTAATGAGTGATCACGGAACACATTCCCTGAATGAAACCATCAGCGTGCTCACAGAAGAGTTCCATGTGTATCATTAGAAAATTACACCGTACCACCCACAAGCTAATGGGACAGTAGAGGCATTTAAGAAAATACTGGAGACTGCGCTGACCAAAGTGTGCAACATGCAACGGAACAATTGGGACCTATGCGTACTTGCCATGCTATGGGTTTATAGGAAAACATGCAAGAAACTGACGTGACAGACACCTTTCCAGTTAGTTTATGGCATGGAAGTTGTCACGTCAATGGAATACATCGTACCTAGTCTACAAATAGTAGTGCTCACAAGGATGACAGACTGCGAAGACCTGGAGGAAAGGCTCGCGCAATTGGAAGAATTTGAGGAAGAACAATTTTTGGCTGGGTTTCATCAGCAGGTGCAAAAGCAGCGTGAAAAAGCCTAGCACGACCTCCATATCAAGTTGCGCACCTTCATGGTAAACGACATAGTGCTGCTGTATGATAGTAAGTTTGATAAATTTCCAAAAAAATTTAGAATGAACTGGCTGGGACCATACATGGTTAAGGAGGCCATAGATGGAGGTGCAGTCCAACTAGTCAAACTAAATGGAGAACCCTTCCCAGGAAAAGTAAATGGAAGCCACTTGAAGCTCTACATGGGTGGGCTGGCTATCTGACTAACTGACCGAAGAATAGTCTTCGCAACCTGAGGAGCCAGACAAGGGCACAGGACTATAAACATATGTAGCATATGCTAGTATAGATGTAAGGACACAATCTCAGAAGAATGGATGTAGCAGGTTCAGCAAGATGCAACTTAGTGCACTGTCGACATCAGTACCATTCGAGAGTAGTTGGAGGGATTTTGTGCCAAGATTTCTGCACCGACAGAGTGACTCGAGGGCGAGTCATGATGTTTGTGTTGGGGGCCTGTTGGGCATGGAATCCCCCCACAACATGTTTTGGGGCTCAAAGCCCAAGTTTTGAGTGGTTATTGTTGTAAAGACTCCGCGAATTGCGAGCGCGAATCGCGAATTGTATGTTAGAGTTATAGGGTTGTCCACCCTAAGTTTTGAATGTAATGTCAGCCTACCCATGGTCCACGGACCATGGGATTGTATAAATAGAGTGCGGCTCTAAGTTGTAAGGGAGAATATCATGAGAGAATAGAATGGATAGAATAAGATAGAAATCATAGAGCAAGAGTCTAAGTATCTTGGGTCACACTAGTAGGAAGAGGCTCTACAGCTGAGTGCGTAGAGGCCTAGTAGAGTCCACAACTGAGTGCGCAGACCCCTGCAGCTGAGTGTGCAGGGTAGAGTTGAGTCTGTAATAGAAGGAAGAAAATAATAAAGAGAAGTTTTATCTGAATCCTGTGTATCTGTTCTCAAGTTATTACATGTTTGATAACATTGGCAATTACACTATTTATTTACTGCGCGCACTTATATGAATTGTAAACATTGTTAAGCATAATTGAAGCGTACAAATAAGTTAAGTTAATCAAATAATATCGGGCTATGTGTAAGGACTTGGGTAATAATATTGTTCTATCCTCGAGTAGGGCTATGCAAAGTTAGCATCTCAAGCTATGAGGTACGAGTAAGCGCACGTAGCGACATGCGTGCAAGGTCGAACCGCATACCACTTGAACCCATCAGACATCCCCAAGGTGTGGAAACCTTGTTCTAGTACCCTCGCATACTCCTTCGGGTGAGACCTCAGTCCATGCTCCGCAGACTGTTGCCGAAAGGGCCAGTAGTGTTGGGATTTGTTTGGCTAAATCACCTCTAAACTTGGGTTAGGCCTCAACATGCCAACATCAGTCATGTCTGCTAGTTAAATTTTAATCCATGCTATATGAACACATATATTCGATGCCACGCAACGCCCAGTTATTTAACATCCTAGCTTTCTCTCATGAAAACACAATGGTTGGGTGAATGGTCCCACTTAGTTTTATATTCTTATAGTGATAGCGATGTAGTCAAATTCTCTTTTAGAGTCAATTACAATTTCCTATGTGCATGGGGTAACACATATTGGATTCATGGGTAATGAAAGCCCAGAGGTAAACTATTAGTGGCTGCATATTGGAGGATGAAAAAAACACAGAAATAGGTACCTTACATGCCCTTTCACCAATACATCTATATTATAAAATAAGAGCATTAAAATTTGTGATAAACACTTCAGTAGATAAAATTAAAGGTGAAGTGGAAATAAGAAGTGTTATACACACGTCGATTCATTAATCCATTAGTTGTCCTTTGGACACTAATAAAAATCTATCAGTTAATTTTAAGTTATAAAAAACTTATTTTCCATTTCAATTAATAATTTATTTTGGGATATATGAATTCTAGGTTTTACTATAGGTTTTACTTTATTGTTTTAAATTAATTTACTTGTGAAACTCAAAAAAAAAAAAAAAATTATTATAAGTTAAACTTTATATGGTTTAAAATATTAAATATATATGAAATTTATTGGTATAAGCAACTAATAATAGTCAGCAAGAACCTTTAATTATACATGACATTCTCTATTAAAGTATTCATGCATCCATTGAAATCAAAATTTTCATGGCCACCTACGAAACACCAACTTTTGAAAATTTAATTTAAAGTGGGATGAGTAGATTATATTAACTAAATAGTAGCTTTTTAAATAATCATTCACAATAATTATGTTATGTAAATGTAGGAGCATTATATTCAAATTATATTATTATTATGATCATTGTAACAAAGCATAATTTTTAATTGATTAATAAATGTTAGTTGAAAGAAGTTTAGTTTATTATATAGATTGAAATGTCTACCTTAAAAAAAAACTAAAAAAATTAAGGTTTATAAAGACCCATGCATTAGAATAAGTATTATTATGCATGAGGATAGAATACCCTACATTAGGACAAGGAGGTCATGAGACCACCCTCCTTGACCTCGGTACCAGTAATACCTGCCTAGTTGGTAAAAATAGCCAAAAAAACTATACCCGTTTGTAAACTTGAAATTGCAAAATTATATGTTAAATTTGAAAGTATAGCTCAAATTTTGACAATTTTATTATGTATATAGGAAACACTACGATGGAAAGGACATATTAGTGATGACGATGTGACCAAGTAGCATCACCGTCATTAACACCACCACCGTCGTCATCACTATCTCCATCGTCACCACCATCACCACCACCATAAAGACGATCATCAACACCAATCGCTCCAGCACCGGAGTTGACTGTTATAGTGCACTCATTGGAAGCCATATTGGAAACATTAAAAGGGTCAACAATGGATAAAACCAAAGAATAGCAACCTCAACCTAATAAATAAATCCAATGGAACCAAAACATTCTGAGTATAGACAATCAAAGGAAGATATTTCTAGGGAGTTGCAGAAAATTAAACTCACAAAATTTTCAGGAGGATGAGCTGGAGAACATGCTGAGGCATGGTTAGAAGGAATTAACAGATATTTTATAGTAAGAGAGTACTCTTCTACTTCAAAAACAAAAATTGTTGTATTTCAATTAAAGGAAAGCACCTTGATTTGGTGGGGAAATTTGGAAAAACAACTACACCTCACAACGGATAATGTCCCATGGGAATTGTTCGAGGAAAGATTCCGCGCTAAGTATTTACCTCCATATTTTCAAGAAAAACAAAATGGGGCCTTTCATTCATTAATCCAAGGTAATAAAACAGTGGAAGAATATGAAATAAGGTTTATGGAGCTTGTGAAATGCATTCATTACTTAGATTTTGATGAGCGTCAAGTTGAATGCTTCGTATATGGGTTAAACCTCGCATCAGGGCCTTAGTTAGGATGTGGAAGCCATCATCAGTAGCCTAGGCAGTAGAATGTGGTCATTATTCAGAAGAGAATCTAGGAATAAAAAGGGATGTCGGGCCAACAAAATCTTTACAACCAGGGTTTCCACAAAATACTCCCCAAAACTTCTTCAGGGGAAGTAGCTCAAGACCACCACCTTATGGCTATAGATTTACCCCAAGAGGAGTAAGAGCAAGAGCTCCCATGGAATTTAATACTATAGCCACTGAATCATCAAACTCAAGTCCATGGAATTCTCGTGGAATTGCTAATAGAGGAAGAAACACGAGAGGAAATGGCATAAGAGGATGAAGCTCTTTATCTAGAAACTCACAATATGATTCAAGAGGACCGACCCAGATTAATTGTTGGGGATGTGGAGGACCACATTTTCAATGTGATTGTCCAAAAGCTTCATCAAGTATATTGCATAGAGGAGGAAAAGAACCAGCACCAAATACCCAAGGCAATCATATAATCCATGCAGTAGTCGATAACAATCAAGAAGCACATCAATCCACTCTAGTGGAATCCTCAGGTATTATTAATGGTATAAAACTCAAAATCTTATTTGATACTGGTGCCATAGATAGTTTCATTTCGTCATATGCATTAAATAAATGTGGGTTGGTATCTCACAAGAAAAGTGATTTCAGACAGGTAGAAATGGCCTCAGGAGAACTCTAATTTGTAGACTTAAGTGTGGAGGAATGCAAAATTGATCTAGGGGTTTGTTCGACTAAATTGAAAGTTTATGTCACAGCCCTAGGAAATTATGACCTTGTCATAGGTATACATTTGTTAGAAGCTCATCAAGCCTGGGTAGACTATTATGGGAAAAGAATTCTTGGTATAAATGATGAAGGAGAGACGATCTAAATTCAATGGATCAAGAGAAAAGTATCTTTATACCACATATCAACATTTCAAATGAAGTGTTTCTTAAGGAAAGATTGTCAGGCATATCCAATTCCAGAAGTAAGCAAGGAGAAAGGACCATCCTTAAAACAATATCCGGTGTTAGCTAAAATTCTGGATGTATTTCCAAAGGAACTACCAGGATTACCCCTCGGAAGAGAGCTAGACCTCAGAATAGAATTGAAACCTGGTACATAACCAATCTCTAAAATACCTTATAGAATGAAAACACTACAACGTCAAGAATTGCAAATTCAATTGAATGAACTATTAGATATAGGACACATATGGCCCAACATTTGACCTTGAGGTGCTCCTGTATTTTTGTCAAGAAGAAAGATGGTTCCTTACAGTTATGCATAGACTATCGAGACTTGAATCAAGCTACAATAAATAATCGGTATCTAATGCCTCAAATTGATGACCTCTTCAACCAAATGAAAGGAGACGCTATCTTTTCAAAAATTGATCTACGATTGGGCTATCATCAACTAAGGATTAAGGAAAACAATATTTCTAAGACTACATTCCTAACACACTTTGGGCATTATGAATTCACTGTGGTACCATTTGGGTTGACCAATGCACTAACAATATTCATGAACTTTATGAACAACGTTTTTGGCAAATATCTTGATCAATTTGTACAAGTTTTTTTAGACGATATTCTCATCTACTCCAAGAATGAGAAAGAGCATGAAGACCATTTACAAATATAATTATCCTGCCTCACAAAACATATGTTATATGGAAAGTTATCCAAGTGTTCTTTCTTTTAGAAAAAAATTCATTACTTAGGTCATATCATATCTAGTGAAGGAATCTCAGTAGATCCTGAGAAAGTAAATGCAATCATGGAATGGCTAATACCAAAAAATGCACATGAAGTGTGAAGCTTTACGAGTTTAGCAGGTTACGACCAAAGATTTGTGGAAGGATTCTCCAAAATTGCAAAGCCAATTACAACTCTCCAATGTAAAGGTGTGAAGTATGAATGGACTGAGGATTTTAATAAAGCATTCTTTGAACTCGAAAGATTGCTAACCAATGCACCAATCTTACGAGTCCCTGATATGGACAAAGATTTTACTGTATGTATTGATGCATCCAAGTAAGGATTAGGTGCAATATTAATGCAGGATAGAGGAGTAATAGCGTATTTCTCAAGAAATTTAAAGCCTCATGAAGAACTCTATGACACTTATGATTTAGAGTTAGCTATTGTAGTAATAGCTTTAAAGATATGGAGACACTACCTAGTAGAGCGAAGCTTTATGCTTAAAAGCGACCATCAAAGTCTACAGTATTTTTTTAACCAAAGAGACTTGAATGCTAGACAAAGACGGTGGAGTGAATTTCTAAGTGAGTATGACTTTGGAGTATCTTACATCAAAGGAAAACAAAATGTAGTGGTAAATGCTTTAAGCAGAAGACCTCGAATATTTCCCTCATACATATCAAAGTAGACTTAAGGCAACAAGTACTAGAACATCTCATAAGCGATAACTGGTATTTAAAGGTAATATCTAGTCTTGATAGTGAAATGTCAAAAGAACCTGAGTTTGATGGGTATGATCTAGAATATGATGGAATCTTACGATTTCATGGAAGGATGTATATTTCTAATAATGGGGATCTCCGGGACACCATCTTTAAGGAAGCCCACATAGTAGTGTATTGTGCACATCCTGAGGTAAAGAAAATGTATACTAATACCAAGAAACTCTTCTTTTGGTCAGGCATGAAACATGATATCGTTCAATTTGTTGCAAAATGTCTTGAATGTCACCAAGTAAAAGTTGATCATTGTCGCCCAGCAGGTCTCCTTCAACCTCATGACATTCCTATGACCAAATGGGGGATCATTTCTATGGATTTTATCACTGGGCTACCTCTTACTTCCCAAACACACAATGTTATTCTGGTGTTAGTGGATAAATTAACAAAAAGAGCCCATTTCATTCCCGTAAGAGATACTTACAAAGTTGTTGGCGTAGCTCGAGTATTCATAAATGAAATTATCATATTTCATGGAGTACTGAAAAAGATTATATCAGATAGAGACTCACGATTCACTTCAAGATTTTGGACTTGCATTTAGTCAGCCTTAGGAACTCAACTAAATTTGAGTACAGCTTATCATCCTGAAATTGATGGGCAAACAAAAAGGGTAAATCAAGTACAAGAAGATATGTTGAGGATGTACGTTATGGATCAGCAATCACACTGGGAAAAGTACTTATCCTTAGTCGAATTTTCATATAACAAAAGTTACCACAATTCAATTGGAATGCCTCCATTTGAAGCATTATACTGCATACCTTGCAGAACACCATTAAGTTGGGACAGTTTAGAAGATCGAGTGATAGAAGGGCCAGAATTAATCCAAGAGATGGAGAAACAGGTAAAATAAATTAGACAATGGATAAAAGAAGCATAGGATGGACAAAAGAGTTATGTTGATGCCCACAAAGCTAAGAGGAAGTATGAAGTAGGAGATCAAGTTTCTGTCCGCATCAAACCAAATAAAAGCACTATCCGATTTGGAAAAGGGACAAAGTTGTCACCCCGATTTATCAGACCATTTAAACTCATGGAAAAGGTTGGACCTATCACCTATCATCTTGCACTACCACCTCACTTGTGTAAAGTTCATAATGTATTTCACGTATATGTATTAATTCATTACATAGCTGACAAATCTCATAACCTTCAATAGAAGGAACTGTAGGTATTAGACGAGGGAATCATCTTGGTTGAACCATTATGTATACTGGAATGTAGTGTTCAACAACTCAGGAATCGTCTGGTAGACCAAGTTAAGGTCCAATGAGATAAGTATAGCCCTAGATCAGCTTCTTGGGAAGATACAAAAATCATATGTCAAAAATACCCCAACCTGTGTCAATTTTGAAGAACTTTAAGCCATATTTTGTATATATTTGTTTTACTTTAAATCAAATACTTAAAACCATTTTGGAAGGATCACATATAAACATGATTTTTTATGTTACTGAAATATGATATATGTTATTTGCTTAATTCTATTGGTACGTGGATACAATATGAAATATGTTATTTGAATTAACCTTACTGAATTATGGATACCAAGATGAAGTTCAGTATTTCATTAACCTTGCTATAAAATCTAAATCATGATTATGATATGAATTAAGATATCTATAATTTTGTTTCATTCATGCATATCAATATGATTAATGAGATAGAAATAAAATAATGATTACAATTTCAATATGAAAGCCAATAACGTGAGCAGGACATGACCAAGTATGTTATACTATAGATAACAACATGTATGAGCTATACAGAAACTATTTATTTTATATATATTGATTCATATGCTATAATATATGGAAAAGTGTTTACATTGTAGGTTACCAAAATGACCACGTGATGACAAAAACTTTAGTACAATTAAATCTCAATGAGGTTCCATGATAGAGCGTTGATTCTGGTTCCACTAGGAGGGGTGGAGGTATTACCCACCGTTTATCCTCCAAAACCTAGAGTCATGGGAGGACTATGCAAATCACGCTCCCCTAGATGTGTGATGATGACCACCAAATTCCTACTGACGAATCAGGTTGATATAATCGACGTTGATACCCTTGAGAGCCTATGAATGGTTAGTCAGTATAGCTGATGCTATGGCACACTTTAGTAGAGGACGGATAGGATGGAAGCAGAAGAGATTAGGAAGGATAGGATGATTCTAGAATAACTTGGGAACTTGAGAGGGGAAGAACATGAATATTACAACTGTAAAATCTTAAAATATTGAAGAAAACAAATTTTAAGTACCCATATAAAACAAATTCAATCCCGAAATACAAAGACTTGTATGCTCACACTAATCATTAATATATTTTGGAAACCCTAACTTTGGGATAAAGTTTTTGGAAGGAGGGATGTATGTAATGAACCACCTATAACTATAAGTAAAATACGAATATTAGCATATATATGAGACCTCCATATGATAGTTACATATGCATGGACCCACATGTATTGCAGTGTATATAAGTTGGTTACTATAGGAAGAGATATAAATTAAGGTAATGAATTAATACCTCACCAGAATATCATATATATGATAAATCCTTAAACTAAAAGAAAATGTTAATTTTAATTTACAATTAAATTTAAAAATAAATTAATAAATTAATAATATAAATTAATTAAATTATAAAATAAATAAATCAAATTAATTTATTAAAATAATAAATAAACTTTTATCAAATCAAATCTCCATATCCAAATAAAATCAACAAAATGAAATAAGATTTGATTTTGTAAAGTTACACGTAACAAAACAATGACACGGAGATGGGAGGAAGGTGGCGGATGAGGAATTAAAAGGAGGAAGGAAACCTTGAGGAAGGTGGGAAAAAATCAAGAATAATGTTAACACAGAGATATAGACAGTCTTGAGTCTTGATTGTACTAGAGCTTTTGGGCACAGGGAATTAGATTGCTTCGATTGGAAAACATTCTAAGACTGAGTACCTAGGTTGTACCCAGTTCAGCAGGGAGCTTTTCGTTGTTTTGGTAATGGAGTCGGAACAAGAATTGCAGCCAGAACAAGAATTGCAGCAGTAGAGCAAACAGATTTGTAGCAGAGCAGACAGGTTGGTATTCATTAGATAAAATATTTAAATTCTGTATTTAAATTAC
Source organism: Pinus taeda (assembly GCA_000404065.3). Taxonomy (NCBI): domain Eukaryota; kingdom Viridiplantae; phylum Streptophyta; class Pinopsida; order Pinales; family Pinaceae; genus Pinus; species Pinus taeda. Next base: position 64,885 of record APFE030262373.1, read on the forward strand.
ATATGGTATTTTGAATTTAGGGCTCTTACACCTCTCGATGGATGGGATAGCTCAGCGGATATCATTGTTGAGATGATGATTTCATTGGAGCAAGGGCACTAACCAGTTTTGCACCATATTTCTATGGCGATGGTTACGTCTGGTCTAATTTTGGCTCTAGATGCAGATATTGGGTCATGTGAGCCCTGGACAGACTTGATCATTTCTTTCTTTTTGACGAGATGATTCATGTACCAGGGAAAGAACCCATTTATGAGGATGCTCCCCTATCTTTTGTTTACTTACTCCTCCTGGTCGTGGGCCAGTGATTTTGTACTCATATATTTTTTTATGTATATAAGAGATCATTTTTTGGTAGCTCTCATGATGTGATACATGCGTTCATACTTTTGGTGTATTTCTGCATTTATGTTTATGGATGTATCTTATGTTGATGTTTTATGTATCTTGATGATTATATATATGCGATGCATGCCATCCTAGGATTTGATTAGCGATGTAATCAACTATATCATTTTGATCTCTTGGTATATGTCTAAACGTGATTTGATCAATATATCTAGCTAACCTTTGTATATGCAGATATTTTTGAAAAAGGCATGGATCACAAACTTGAAAATTCACGTTTAACTGTGATACTACGAGCTGGGAATGAAGGAATACATGCAGGAGACAGATACCTAGGTGGTGAGCATTGGCCAAGAGACCTATGCCAACATCATATTTTGCTTCATTGTTGGTGGCTAACCTGATACAAAGTACATTAAAGAGATGAGGTGTCCGGTTAAGAGAGTATATGGCCCATGCTGCAGCAACGAGATTTTGCAACCATCGAGATGCACCGTCAGCGAACCTATGGTGATAACCTGGTGGAAGATCGATATTTCGACATGCGATGAGAGAATGTTTTGTTTAGAATAAATCCAACGTCATTGTACATACATATTTACTCTAGCATTTTATGGATGAAATTTCTTGAGGTAGAGACCATTGACGAGAGTTTTTAGGAAAGTCATGTCGGGCTCTAATATTATGTATGCCCCTTTACAGAGGCAATTCTTGATGATGTATGGGCCCTTCCAAATGGTTTCGAAGTTTCTAGGTCCTATTGTGTCTTAGGCCACATAGTAAGACAGGATTGACTCTCCCTTAGTGAATGTCTGAGGGGTGATGTTGTGATCAACTGAAGCCTTGACCCTTTTTTTGTGGGATTCATTGTTCTAGAAATGCACTTTTTATAGAGGTATCAATTTTGTCATGAGGGATGTTGGCAAAGTTTCTATGGATTGGATTGGAGCTAACCGAATAGATTGTATGAGAGGCGGTGCTACTCATAGTGTGGGATGTTGATGCCTCATTGATGTTGCGTGACAAGATGTCTTATGTGGGTATCCATCTCTAGGTCGAGGTCTTGGAATGTTGTGGTCTATTTACATAGATTGGTTTTAGTGTTGCTCTTGCCACACAGAATTATGTAAGGTACTAACAATTCCTTGTGTGGTGGAATTGAGAACATATGCGATAATAATAGCACATTATTTTTTGTTTATTTGAGAGGTGATTATGGGGGATGTGGGTTACTAAGCGGAATATTTTATTGAAATTACTTAGTTCGTGGCATTTATTGATCAAATGGTTGGGTTTGTCACATAGGGCACATGTAATGGCCAGTTTTCTTTTCCAAATGGTTTTTTATTTCTTTTCGCCTAATCTGGAATGGTGATGGTGATGGGAGGTGAAATGGACGGGGCCTAGTTTTGTTGATGGCTGCCTTTTCTCCTCAAACACACACAAGACATCAAAGGTTCCTTCTTCACTGGGTGGGGAGATGGGTTTAGCAAGTTTCGTATCTAATTCCAATAGATAAGAATTTGCCTTCATGAATTTATGTATGAAACTCAATGTTTTGTAGAATTATGGAAGGTGAGGGCACCTCCATTTATGATTGCTCTCCTCGCATATAGTGCATATATGGTGTTGGCATGTAGGTTTTCTTCTTTGAGAAACCTGGGTGGTCGGGTGAATTTGATAACATGTCCATAGTTCTAGGCATAGGTTTACCGGGTGAGTAGGGTCATCACATATAACACATGGTAGAGCATAGGAGGGGTGTTTTCTCTTATGTTTCCTTCGTATGTTTTAAGCGGGTTCAAAGCTGAGGCTGCCACTTCTTGAATGTAGAAGATGTATTGAGATTTATTGTCCATTTGAGGGTGGGATGGCACTATTGGCTCATTCATATTGGCTTGAATGAGTGTGTTTAGCATCTCACATTATCGAGGGATATCAGGACAGTGATGAGTATAGTGCCCATGTTTTTCGCATATAGCACATGCATGGTTGGTGCATATTTCCTTGTTATGCAAAGGTATGACTTTGGCTCCTTTTGGTGGAGCTGACGTTACCAATGTTTTAGAGGCATTCATGAGAGTTTTGAACTCATCTAATTCAAGGCATATATGTGTTGGGTGCCCAAGTTATTCACATAACGCATAGGATTGCAAGGCCCTAGAGGAGTTTGAGGGTTCTCCTCTTTTACCATTTTGTTTGGCCTTTATGTTGTCCTTGGTTGGTGTAGGTGTAGGATGGTTTCAATAAAAGGAGGTTTCTTGTAATGGAGATACAAGGAAATTTCCTTCTTGAATGTGTCCTAACTCAGTTGACATGGTCATGGGGACCAAATACTAAACTAGTATCGGGAGAGCCATATTTGGTAATGTGAGGGTTGCCATGGCTTGGTGCGAGACAAAGCTAGGTGGGGGGCATAAAAACGGGGTTTGCGTAATGGAGTGAGGTAAAGTAATGAAGTCGTCAGTTGTAGGGGGTGTGGTATGTGGAATTGGTTTTGGGTTTTGGCTGGTGTTTGATGAAGTCATCATGCACAATGGTGCTCCCATATTTGGGACAAACTCTTATCTTACCAAAGGGTCTCCTATGAATGTTCCTAGGATATTTGATGGCTTAAAATGGCTCGATCTGAGCTTAGTGTAAGCACTAATCACCTAATGGGAGGACGAGACTAAGAGTAACACACCATCTGGTATGGGTAAGGCTTCCTTCTCATAGTATGTGAGTTGATCAATAGTAATGATTTTTCCATGGTGGGGGAACATCATTTTTCTAAACACCGATGAGGCAACTGTGAGCATTTCATACATACAACGTTAGCATAGTAGGATGTTGTGATCCAACGGGGCATCTAGTACTTCAATGTCTATTAACACAATATTTTGGCCAACTTAACTAGCACGCTAGGGCATAAATCAATGGGAGATGAAGGGAGCCCATTGTATGCTCTGAGCATTATGTCATAAGGCTTAAGATCAGGGCATCCTAATTTCTACCCAACATATTTGGACACGATGCATGTGGAAGCCCTTTTGTCGAGGATGCAATGATGGATGTTGATATTCTGGACTAAGACAAGGATTTGGAAAGTGATGGCTGAGGGTAGTCATGGAGTATTTTTGTCAAAGTCGAAGACCACGAGGTGGGAATCAGATTGGTCAATTCCACCTAGAGAGGAAGGAAGTCTTTCTTTTGGTTTGGGCACATTTGCAAGACTTCAAGCATTGTAAACAGCTGATGGTGATTGGGCTAATTAGTTGACTGTGTTGTAGCTATGGGTAGCCTTTGAGTTCTGTCCTACGCACCGTAAGGGTCCTTTGACCATTTTAGTCATGGCTTCTACAAAAGGACGAGTGATGGTCAATGACCCTATATGTATTGTCGTAGATGAGGTGGATGGATTGGGCTCTGGGGGAGCCTCATAACTGTGATTCCATATTTGCAAGAGGATATCTTCTCCTGTCATGAAACTATCATGGTTAGGAGCATTATTGAGATTCCCTCTAGATGGGTGAAGTTGGGGAGTTTTTTGTTGTGTGTTAACGACTCCTTGATGGGGGAAGGGATCCTGCATCATTGCAGTTTGTTGACCACCTTGTCCCCTACTGTCTTGTATCCTTTTCAAATCGAGAAGTTGAGGACAATGGTGGGTATAATGGTCATATTCTCCACAGATAGTGCATGCATGATTAGTATGTATAGTAATTTTCTTTCCCTATTTCTATGCGTTAATGTTGGTTGTTCCCTGTTTTTGGTTCTGATTGGGGTTATCCCTTCCCAATGCCCTTGGGGGTTGATGTTGATTGCTGCCTCCCAGCTTGGGTTCTTCCTTTGGCTTATTTTTAGCTTTTTTCCTATTAGCATTAGAAGGATTAACTAAATTTGGTTATTCCTCTGATTCTTGTTATGAAGCGAGAGAAGGTTGCACTAGATTCACCCATGCATTATTTTGCGTTGGCGGGATGTTTTGTTGTTGTGCTGGGAAATGAGAATATTGGTTTCCTTGTCCTTGGTTAACGTACTAACTCGGGGAAGTAGATGTCTTGTCCGTACTCCAAGAGGAGTATTGGTTTATGAGCCTCCTTGCGGGGCTGGTATTGGTTAACCCTGTCCACTATATTTTGCATAGGTGTGGGTTGACTATTATAATGCCTTGTATGTTACGATGGTGAGAAATTTTGCATAGCATCATATGTTTCGCCATTGAATGGATACCCAGGGTATTCGTAATTATTGCAGTGATGATTTTGGGATAGGGACCCAGTTAATCCATCAAAAATACTGGATGTGCTTGGGATATCTTTATAAGTTTGCAGGCATGGGGCATATGGGAGTACATGATAAATGTACCCAGGCTGAGTATACATATGCTCCAGGTATTAGACTTTACTAATGGTTTCTTCCTCAGTTTGCATGAATGGTTTAGCCATGTTTTTAGAGATTTTAGATGTGAGGGATCTCAAGAATATTTTCAGGAGGACTTTACCTTCAAAATGAGTTTTATACAGGCTATGGTGTTTTTTCCATTCATGGAGATGATCTGAGATGTGCATAGCTTGTGTTTGTTTGAAGTTAGTTAGGAGTTCTGAACCTGATTCAAGGCAGACAGAGAGTTGGAAGAAGGTGAGGAAAGAAGTAGCTAATGATATAAAGGTTATGTTATGAAACCAGCTCACAAAAAGATAGAAAAGATAGATCAATGCCTTAGAATTCAGCCTCTTCGAAGGGGCGACCTCCTTTACATTACACAAATGAACAATTCTTGGATGATTCAAGTGACAAAACCTCCTTTCTATATATAGGAGTCTACGGAGTCACAATATAACCTAGCCGACCTAACAATAATAATATAAAGGCAAAAAAATAACAACAGAGGGATTCTATGGGGCACAGTAATAACAATATGGGGACAATAAGGGCGCAACAATATTAATAAGGGATACAACTACAATAGTAATGGGGTAATCACTAGTATTATAGGGACCTAACATGCCCCTCTCCTTCCAAAAAGTGTTGTCCTCAATGCTCAAGTAGTTATAGATGTTTCTGTATAAAATTTTCATCCTCCCATGTGGAATCTTCAGCAGATAAGTTCTTCCACTTGATGAGATACTCCAAAATTGAGTGATTTCGTAGCTGTCCAGTTCTTGTTTCTGTGACTGCTTCCGGTTCCAATATAATTTTTCCTTTCTCGTCAAGTTTTGGCAATATTGTTTGAACTAGGAGCTTGTAATCTATAACCTTCTTTAAACATGAAACATGGAAAATTGGGTGCACTCGAGAAGCTGTAGGAAGCTCCAATTTTTATGCCATAGTACTTGTTGGCCCTCAGTTTTGGTCTATTTTTGCTTAAGGAAACTTACTTAATCTTTATATTTTCCATCCATTTTCCATCACATCGATCTCATTTTGATGTATTTTATGCATATGTAGGTGTTTAATTTTAATTTTTCAATTTCTAGAAGTTTTTATGAAAATTGAGTTTCAAGTGCAATTTTGGACAGAATAAGAAATTCCCGTAATAGCTATGTGGATGACATATTTGCTAGACACTTGGGCTCAAGCTAGATGTATGAATGGAAAGCTTGGGAACTAAGACACAACTAATTCCACTTGGTTCAGTCAAAACAATCTATATTAGGCCTGGTCAAGGCTGGTCAAACATGATGGTCACTGAGAAAATCCCTAGGAAATAGGGCAATTTTTGAGATTTTATGGGATTGACCATATTTCTTGGGATGGATTGGATGAGTTCGACTTAGATAGGTAGATATGAGTAGATATGATTGTTAGAAAGACTATAGATTAGTTTGTTTCACAAAAACTCTATTTAAAGCCTAGAATTTGATGGCTTATGTATGTAATTTTTATATAACTATATGCCAAGACATTGGAATATTGGAGATTAACTAGAAAAGCTTGTTCTACTTTCATTTTGTTGTTCATTAGTGTGGATGAGTGGCTGAAGTTTCAACATTTGATAGAAGCCTCAAGTGTGAAAGGCAAGGGTGGAGGGCCCCCACTCCAAGCTAAGTACACTTCATTGTTAAACTAGCTTAATTTTCATGAACTAGTTGCTTTAGATTTGTTTACTTGTTTTGTTTCAGATTTGCTTATTTGAATTAATGTGTGATGATTGTTAAATGGATATTGGTTTAATTCTAATCTACATATGAAGGAACACACAGGAATTTAAGTTAAATTCCCCTTCTATTTGATCTTGAACTAAAACTGAATTTCATTCTGCTTTTCTTATTTGAAGTTATTTATGCATTTCTGGTTTGAAGCAATGGTGATTATGATAGAGTAGAATTGTGAAGAAGGACAATCTGAACCTCCTTAGTTAGGAGCCTCTTCTTTTACATCTTTTGCATCATAAACCATTGTTAATTAGTGATTTGGATTTATTTTCATGAAATAGTATTGTAGGGAAGGACAACCTGGTTCTCCTAATTTAGGTGCCTCATCCCTCACATATTACATAAGTGAATTAGAAATTGTTAAAATAGGTTTATATTTGTAATATGTACTTCCTTAATTCTTCAAATTTCATCTTCTAATCTTGGCTACATCTGATATCCATATACTATGGACTTGCTTCCAATTTTTACAAACCCGGATTGATAATTAAATACTTGTGTTAATTTAGTCAATAAATTAGCTCAACATTTTGGCGCCATTGCCAAGGAGGCAATTATCAGCATAGTCAAATAGAAGATAAAAAAAAAACACTAAAATTTAGTTAGTATACATTTCTCTTAGTTATGTTTCTTTATGCCTAGAAATAGAGATCCTAAAAGTAGAATCTCAAAACAAAATCCCCAACAAAAAAAATAAAAATAAAAAATAAAATAACTACAAAATCCATTTTCAACAACAAGATCTAAAAAATGATGTTAAAGAATAGGTTACAACACTACTCCATTCTTGAACATTCTTTCTCATCAAATCTTTATGATCAGATAAATTTTCATGTCCAAACATTCATTGAAGTATATTTTTCAAATTTGGATATGAGTTTACTTATGATCTTGTTACGAAAATAGATGCACTAGAAATTCTCTTACACTTGACAGAATGAATTTTTTCTCTAAAATAGAATATGATAGAATAGAATAAATAAACAAGTCAATTGAATTCACAATAAGACTTCCATAATAAATTTTTTTTTTCAAACTATTTCTTCAAATCATTGTTCAATATTCATTTGAAAGGACTACATAGAAAAATGCAGTAAGAACAATCCTATTTTGGGTAACCATATAAGATCATTTTGAAATCATGGTTTTTTTTAAATATCTCTTGAAATATAGTTTTGTAATCCATTTTGAAGTTCTCAGTTTATATCATAAATAAAAATGTGATCAAAATCAAAACTAGGTCTCAAGTGAAATGTTGAGGACAGAGTTAGTACAACCTATATTTGAGGTGTCTAATGGAAACATTTTTATCTGAAATTCATAGGGAAGATGGCCCTTGGAATCTAGTTTCCAAATCAATTTGAATCACTTCAATCACAGATCATATGAAAACGTTATTCTTAAAATACTAATTGCTTCTCTAAAAATCTACATGGTGACAATTCTAGGTCTTGACTATTCATTGGCATATTTGACATACCAAATCATCTTATTTTCAAAACTTTTTTATATGGGAGATATATATTCAAGTATATTTTAAGACACAATTTGAATCATCCCATTTGGATATGAAAAGAAGAAGTTATGTCACATTTAGTGACTGCATGTCTTCAAAACAGTATAGTAAAACTCTGCCTCCTAGGTCTGTTCATCACCAATTTTGTGATATCAAGCCTAAGAATTTTTAAAACCTGTTTCTATTGGAAAGATAAAAATGAATCTACTTTAATTTCCAAGTGGAATAACATTTATCCGATATTTATCGAAAAAGTTACACTTCAAATAGTGACTGTTGGTCTAGTTAAAAATTAACAAGCAGCTCTATCAAACATGGCACTCCTTATAATTTTTACCATATCATTTTAAACCATTTTGAAAACATATTTATAATGAAGGTATCCATATGAATTCACTTCAACTTTACTTTGGAATTACTCTAATTGGATATAAAATAAATATTTTGTAAACAAAATACCTCTAGGAGGTTTAGGCTGGCCGCCATTCCTCAAGACATAAATGCATTCTGTTTGTATATCATATTTGGACTTGTTTTCTAAGAAATGCTTATAATGATTTACATATATATTGGAAGAAGAGATACTGTACACCTCTCTTCCTCCATCATCTAATACTGTATTGCAGGCAAGTGCTATGTTTTTGCAGGTCATAGAACGAATGAAGGAGTGAACTCCATGAATGAAGTAATTTTCAAAGTCAAATTCATATTCCAGAATATGAATACAAATTTTCATGTCAAAGCAAATTGAAAATTCACTTGATTTTGAGTTCATTCAATGAAACTCAAACTCTTGAAGCTTGCTCTTAGATATTGACCAACAACACCAACAAACCCTACAACATGATTGAGATCAAGGCAAAAAGACATGAAGCTAATCATCAGAAGAAGCAATCAAGTTTTGTACCATGTCAAGTCACATAAATCTCCAAAGAAGCCTTTCATAAGCCATATTGTTCATGATTTCATCCATCATCCATATTGTATGTTAAGCTCCATGACCATGCATGTTGAAGTCCAGACTTATTATCTATCCATTTACTACTAAATCATGACTTCAATATAGCCTATTTTCATAAGCTTTTCATACTTCCCTACACCATTACACCCCACTTCCATCCAGAAAAGAAAAAAAAATAAAATATATATATATAGAAAAAAAAAATAATAATAAAGGAGTTTGGTTGTGAAAATCCACGAAAGTGGCACAATACAAAATTGAATTCATATAGGAAAACCAACTTGTTTGGCCAATATGAATTCTCTATTATGTTTTACCATTTATTCAATTTGAGTTTGCAGGAATCATCCTCCAGAATAAACAAGACTTGGGGACAAGTCTTCCCATCAGTAAGGGGGGAAGGTTCACAAAAAAGAAACTTAGTTGTGCAGCTAAATTGATGATGGAACTTGTATTGTTGGCAATTGGGACATGAAATATTTTTGAAATCAATTGCAGAGGGACCTGAAATGTTAGCAAAAAAATGTATATATAAAAATGTACATGATAAAAGGGACCTGAGTTATTATGAACAAATTGCAAAGGGACCTGAACGACATCAACAATCAATGGACCAGAATCAATGAAGGATGCTAAAATAGAAGGCAGAAATAAATTCGATCAAGACAACTTCATCCAATATTGTTAAAGAACAACAACATTCATCCAATACTATCAGGGAAGTACAAATATAGTAAGTGCACAATTTTGCTCTTGAAAATTGAAATTTTTGTAGAAATTTTTAGACTTTGTTAAAATTGAGATTAGTACTTGAATGCATATTCATTACATTACCTTCATCCTATAACCATTATTTTATACCCATTATCGTATATTCTACATTTACATTTACCCTATACCTAATCCAATGTACATATGTACATCTTATATTTCATTCCATAGCCCTAATATTCCATAACCCTTATATTCTACATTCCCTTCATATATTTCATATTTGCTTCATAACTTTAATAACCCTATGTATTTTTCCATAACGCAAAAGGGGTCAAAGTGAGGATTTAATAATTCAAAACCTGCACAATCATATAAAACATTAGTATTATTGAGTTAATTTTAAACATGACCTAAGATGGTCATTTTAAAATTAAAGAGATATATTGCAATACATATGGAATATGTGCATTATGAGAAATAATCAAATCAACCAAATCAAAATGATTTATGTATTGAGGTTATCATGGAAAATACAATATGATGGTAATACGATGGGTGTAAAGATTATCATAATCCTCCCACGGTGGTAATACAATGCAAACTCAATGAAACGGGCGATGAATGAATAAACCGGCGAAGGTGGAAGACATGATAATGCAATCAACAAAGCAATGCATATATGACAGTCAAGGTAAAGTAATGGGTAGTGTGAGTTGATATGTAAGACATCCATGAATGGATTGGAGGATGGCTACAAATGAATGAAACATACGCCAAGGTATATAAGCTGAGCTAAAATCATTATAAAAAAATTGAATTCAAATGCAGAAATAATGAACCATATTGTCGACAGCAGGGTTGAAATAATATCGATTTAGTATGCCATTTGATGGTATATGCACTGCATCCGGTCAAAGGACAACAACCAAATAACAAAACAATCAAATATGCATTTGAAACAGTAGAGAAAAAAACCTGTGCATTTAATAGAGAGAGCTCTACCATCTTTGAAGCCAGAGACCTCAAAACTGTAAATTATCTTTACCATCAAGCTATTTGAGGCTCAGGAAAGACAGTAGATGCCATTGGCATACGGTTGAAAGAAGAAAAACTATTTGATAGAGAAAACAAATCGAGGAAATGGAGGTAGAAATATAGCGTTGAGGAGCTGGAGAGATAAGAATAATGAGTGGAGATAACTGAGGGATATGTTAAGAAGATCTAGCCGACGTGCAAGTTCAAGCGGACTAGATTGAGAGAGAAATTTCATTTTCATTAATGCAATAGATATTTTTAAGAAAATCTCGGGATGTTTTTTTTAATGAAAACATTAGTTATAAGATAGTACCTCTACCACTGCTAAGATGTGTCACTACCGCCATTCATTGAGACTCTTCCATCAGTAAAGCCATAGGGTGTTTAAATGAAGTTTAACAATGGAAAACACGAGTTAATTGGGCCACTAATCAAGGGATTACGACACTTCAACAGCAGTCAGGTATACTCCATAAAATCGCCAAGTTGTAGCTAAAACAAAGTGTTTATAAGTGAAGTTTAATGCACAAGCAGTGAGTTTAATGGGACTATGACATAGCTTCAAGACTGTGAACATTTTATTAACTATAGGAAGGAGGAAAATGAAGCAAAGCTCGGCTGAGAGAGACAAATCTTCCACGAAATTCTGAAACAAAGTCTCTTAATAAATTTTGATTGCATGAAATGAGGAATTTTGTGCAGTTTTGAAATGTGTAGCCTTTGTAAAACGTACAGCCAAGTTTACAACTACACTTGTTCATTTTTATTTATGATCAAATAATGTGACAGGAGTTTCAGTTTGATTGCATGAAAGAATTGGTCAATAAAAATAGAGTTTGGGTTATGTTTGAAGATTTGGGTTTATATTTGCCAGCGCAAAGCCAAATTTACATTGACTGTCAAATGTTGATTAAATAAAACAGTGAAGGGGTTTATACAAACCATTGAACAGTGAGCAGAGAAGTTTCTTTATGATGATTATATAACTGAAATAGCATTGTAAAGTGACCATTAAATGATGAAGGGTCACAGTTATATATAGTACTGAAGATTAGTTATTGAATCTTGGCTTGCATGGTGAATTATACAAGGAGCAGAAGAACAATATCTTGAGATTACATTAAGAAACACAAAATTATGATATGATTAGTTTGTTTTCTTATGTATTTCTATTTCAAAGCAGAGCTCATTTTTTTTTTAACAGAGGTGTTTGTTTCTTTTCTACAAAGGGTAATGATTTAAGAAAAAAACAGTGACTTATTGTTGTAGCGAGATAGAAATTAAACAAGCTTGCAATTCAATTCTTTTTAAAGAGCATCAGAAAGAGGTAAGCAGGATACTGAAGAAGCATTTGAAGAGAGAAATTGATTTCAAATTTGATGATCATGGAATTTTAATCAGTCCCGGATGCATTTCGATTTTTGAAAGGCCACTATTTTTCGTTGCTTTTTCTGAGCAAAAGAAAATAAAATTTGAAAAAGGAAAACATGGGTTTTCTTCGGAATGAGCCTAGTTAGGCTCCATGCGGGTAGTTTTCTCAAATTCATTTCTATTTAGGATATTTTTATGGTTCTTTCAACCCCTATTTTGCAGATTGTGTGGGCAAAACAATGGCGAAATTGAAAGTGAATTCCTAGTCATAAAAAAAATAAAAAATTGGCTTCTTTTAGTGAGATGTAAGGACAACTCGATATTGGTTCTTTTAAGTAAAGTTGTTAATATTGCTAATTTGAGAGGGACATGAATCTTATGTTAGAATGTATTGCAAAATTCAATTTTTATTTGTTGCCTTCTCTGAAGCTACTCATCTAGAATGATTTATTGGTGTTTTATCATCAAAGGAGGAATAGTGTAAAGTTTTTGTATTTGTATGTTGATGGTGAAACCTCATCACACATCGGAGACAATCTTGTTCCCATCACTCCAGAAAACAGAGCCTAAGCCATAATTTTTCCACTAATAGGTGAAGAATATTACAAAGAGCAGCACTTCAAAGAGAAATGATGAAATGATGAAAAACATAGGGAAGTAAAGGAGAAAAAGTAAAGAATGTCATCCAAAAAAAGGAGAAGAAGTACATGAAGACATAGATATCCTTTTACAGATAGCTCAAGAGAAAGCTTCATCTTCAAGGGTCAGAGCCACGGGTACATCAGCAGGCCAGTCAGCATATAGAAGAAAAAGGTCAAAAGGAAGAAACAAGCATGAGGACATGCTTGAAGATCAGCAAGGGGGAGTTGTTGGCCCTCAATTTTGGTCTATTTTTGCTTAAGGAAACTTACTTAATCTTTATATTTTCCATCCATTTTCCATCACATCCATCTCATTTTGATGTATTTTATGCATATTCAGATCTTTAATTTTAATTTTTCAATTTCTAAAAGTTTTTATGAAAATTGAGTTTCAAGTGCAATTTTGGACAGAATCAAATATTCCCGTAATAGCTATGTGGATGACATATTTGCAGGACACGTGGGCTCGAGCTAGATACATGAATGGAAATCTTGGGAACTAGGACTAAACTAATTCCACTTGGTTCAATCAAAACAAGTTGTATTAGGCCCAGTCAAGGTTGGTCAAACACGACTAGTCACTCAGAAAATCCCTAGGAAATAGGGCAGTTTTTGAGATTTTATGGGATTGACCATATTTCTTGGGATGGATTGGATGAATTCAACTTAGATAAGTGGATATGAGTAGATATCATTTTTAGAAAGATTATAGATCAATTTTTTTCACAAAACCTTTACTTAAAGCTCAGACTTTGATGGCTTATGTATGTAATTTTTATATAACTTTATGCTGAGACATTGGAGTATTAGAGATTAATTAGAAGAACTTTTTCTGCTTTCATTTTTTTTTTCATTAGTGGGGATGAGTGACAGAAGTTTCAACATTTGATAGAAGCCTCAATTGTGCAAGGCAAGGGTGGAGGGCCCCCACTCCAAGCTAAGTGCACTTCATTGTTAAACTAACTTAATTTTCATGAACTAGTTGCTTTAGATTTGTTTACTTGTTTTGTTTCAGATTTTCTTATTTGAATTAATGTGTGATGATTGTTGAATGGATATTAGTTTAAGTCTAATCTACATATGAAGGAACACACAAGAATTTAATTTAAATTCCCCTTCTATTTGATCTTGAACTAAAACTGAATTTCATTCTCCTTTTCTTATTTGAAGTTATTTATGAATTTATGGATTGAAGCAATGGTGATTATGATAGAGTAGAATTGTGAAGAAGGACAATCTAGACCTCCTTAGTTAGGAGTCTTTTCTTTTACATCTTCTGCATCATAAACCATTGTTAATTAGTGATTTCGATTTATTTTCATGAAAGTAGTATTGTAGGGAAGGACAACCTGGTTTTCCTAAGTTAGGAGCCTCATCCCTCACATATTACATAAGTGAATTAAATTTTTTTAAAATAGGTTTATATTTGTAATATGTACTTCCTTAATTCTTCAAATTTCATCTTCTAATCTTGGCTACATCTGATATCCATATATTGTAAGTTTTACAAACTCGGATTAATAATTAAATACTTGTGTTAATTTAGTCAATAAATTAGCTCAACAGTACCAATCTTTTGCAACACCTTGTACGAACCATATTACTTTGGTGATAATTTATTATCCTTCTTAGCTTTCTTGAGGAACATTTGTTTATATGGTTGTATCCGTAGGAATACCCAATCACCTACATCAAAACTTCTTTCACTGTGATGTTGATCTGCCTGTTGTTTCATTCTATTATGCGCCAACACAAGGTTATCGTTTAAGAGTTGGAGGACTTGTTGTTGATGCTCGATGTGATGTTCCACTACTTGAACCTTAGAATTTTCTCTTAAATATGATGCGATGAATGGTGGATGATATCCATAAAGTGCCATAAATGGGGTCATTTTTGTTGTTGTATGGAAGGAAGTGTAATACCACCATTCAGCCAGAGGCAACCATTTGACCCATTGTGTCTGTTTA